>JASDQU010752904.1:0-13409 GCA_032191745.1 Picea mariana | reverse complement strand
AAAGCCACACTGGTTCGCGGATTTCCACACATAATGAAATGTACTCTTCTTTTGCGGTACTCAAAGCCACAAAAGTCTGTTTCCTACTGCAGCAGGAAATCATGGCAGATCCCAAAGTAAAACAACAACCAGATGTGCTCTTCTAGTCCACTACGCTCCTTGCCCAATCTGTATTGACATATCCCTGCAATCTCATGTTTACACTAGAGGCATATCTCAGGCCATAACCAATTGTGCCTCGTAGATATTTCAACACATGCTTCGCTGCTATCCAATGTGTCTGTCTCGGTTAACTCATAAATTGACTAAGTACACTCACTGCATATCATATATCAGGTATGGTGTTAACTAGATACATCAATGATCCAATTAGCTGTCTGTAAATATGTGGATCAATCTCGCCTGAATCAGAAGAAGCCTCGTTCATTTTCTTTAGATTCATCACCATCAGTGTAGGCATGGATTTGTAGTCTGTCATCTCGAATTTCTTCAAAATCTCCACCGTGTATTTTCTTTGACTTAGGAAAATCTCATCGGTCCTTTGCGATACTTTGAGTCCAAGAAGTAGTGCATCATGCCAAGGTCCTTCATCTCAAATTCAGAAGCCAATGCACGCTTTCATTCAACAATAAGGCTTTCTGAATCAGTGAGGAATGAGTCATCAACATATAGGACCAAAATCAAGCACTCGTCACCAACAATGTTGTAGTACAGGTTTGTATCAACAACACTCTTGCTGAAGTCCAAATTCATCAAGTATCCAACAATCATGCTCGAGGTGCCTGCTTTAGTCTATATAAGGATTTCTTCAACCTGCATACATGAGACTCCTTCTCACGTGTCACGAATCCATATGGATGCTCGATGTAAGATTCTTCCTCAATCTCATCATTGAGAAAGGTTGTCGTTACATCCATCTGATGTATTCTCCAACCCATGGATGTTGCAAGAGGAATAATCATACGGATGGAAGTGTATCGAGAAACATGAGCAACTGTATCTTCATAATATATTCCCTCCACTTGAGAGAATATTCTAGCCAGAAATATCACTTTGTACTTCTCAACACTTCCATCGACTACATGTTTGATCTTATAGATCCACTTGGAAGTCACTACAGACTTCCCTTTCGGTCTCGAAAAAATATCCCCAACATAATTATTCAAGATGGACTGATACTCTTCGATCATGGCATCTTGCCAAAACTGTTGTCCTACTACTTCTCCATGACAAGAAGGTTTAGTATCAATGATGTGGCTCATAGATGAAACACAACTCGAAAATCTCCGTGGTATCTTTCTCTCTCAGAATGTACCACGAGGAGTTGCATGTCAATTTGCTTCTTGCAGAATCTTTCGAGCCCATGCAAGCCTTTTCTGGCCTACTGCAATGTCTTTGGGAATCATCAGTTGGAGCTACAGGATCAATTGGATCAAATGGATTAGTAAATGTCTCCCTTTGAACTGCTGAAGAGGGAGAAGATATTGTCTCTTCCTTCTTCTCAAATAGTTGTACTCCCTCTGAAGTCGAAAGGGTAAACATCTATCCTTTTCCTGTGTTTCTAACCTAAATATATCTCATGTCTTCTCAGGTCCTCTACTTCCTCTACAGTACTTTGCTAAACAAGGAAAATGGCCTCTTATACTAGGATAATAACCAAGATGGCCTCCCATAGGGATAAAAACCAAAATGGCCTCATGTACTAGGATAATAACCAACCAACAAAACATTGGACTCCAGTACTAGGGATCATGGCCCTTCAACAATGAAATAAGAAATTTGGCCTCCCCTACTAGGATAATAACCAAGATGGCCTCCCGTGGGGATAACAACCAAAATGGCGTTCTATACTAGGATAATGACCAACCAAGAAAATTTGGACTCCCGTACCAGGGATAATGGTCCAAGTCATGAGGGTTCCCATACCAAGGATAATACCCTTCATTATCAAAAGCAAACTACTATGGAGTAATGATGGAATCAATTAAGCATAGTAGTACAAAACTTACCTTAGTCTACAATCATGCTCAATATTGCTTTTGGTCTTCCTGAGAAGACTGAGATAGAGAAGAACTCTTCATCATTCTTGCTTTCATTTCTTGACTTCTTTTGAGGTGGCTAAAGTTGCTTTCCTTTCTTTCACAAAGGAAAATGATTCACATAGTGACAAGGGATTGAAACCTTGCACATCACTAGCTGCAAGTCTAGTCTCCTTCATGCCCACTAGAGTTTGAATAAGATGCACTTATAACACACACTCAAAAAATCATGTCAAGGATTATTCTTGAGACAAGTTTAAGAAATTTTACCTCAAAACGAAAATGTCTTCAAACTCAGATTTAGAACTTCTCTAGCATACTTCCTATAGAAATCCTGTAAACTTGTGCTCAAGATGAATCTCGAGTTTGGACTAGATACTCCTTGGTTTATACAAAATACACCTCCAAACTTTTCTCTCAAACTTTACTTGAAAAACCCCATGATAGACCCGTGAGATACTTTAGGACAAACCTCAAGACTCACCTCATATCTTCTGGTTTACCTCAGATCTTCACTGCCCATTTTCTGTTGAAGTTCCCTTTTAGATCTATCTTAGATTTTCCCTTTATTACTTTTAAGGTTTAAGCTATTATTAGGTTACTTTTCAATTTACTAGATAACCATAACATAGATAGGATCACCGAGAGAAACACAATCACAAAGTACACAAGCATTTATCTTGGGAAACCCTCAGGGGGAAGAAAACCCAACAAAACTTATTTAATATAGATTCAATAACCAAGTACAATGTCTCTCACAACAAAGATCTCACCAAACAGAAGATCCACCAGAAACCCTAACCAAAACAGAGTAGCACACCACTTAGACCAAGATAGTCCTTCACCAAGACAACCTTCACCTTTACTGAGATACTCTTCCTTGTAGCCGCGTCACTCTTAGACTTGCACACTTGATAGAGAGAGCTTGATGAGTTTGTGTACAAATGAGGTGCTAGGCCTCTTATAAATACAAGTTGTGCCCCCTGAATAATTAGGTCAGGGCCAACCTATCCAACTTACCTTTCTAATTTACATTTGTCTTGTCTAGTCACAATAGGGCCGACTTATCAATATAATATATATATTTTATCTTTTGCTTTATGCACAAAAGGGGATACGAATATTCTTTGTAGTTACACAATATTTAAACACTCCCTCTTAACAAGAAGGATATTATTTATCTTTTGACAGGTCACTGGATGCCATCATCAACTGAACAATATCATCTGGGAAATATCATCAACTGGATAATCATCATCAAGTGGAAAACAACATCAATTGGATAACATCATCAACTGGGAAACATCATCAACTGGGAAACATCATCAACTGGATAACAATAGGCATCAATATAAACCACTTGGTCATCTGGCATCACGATCATTGACTGGTTCTCCATGAATCCATATTAAAGAAGTTTTGTTCTCTTTATCTTCGTACAATAGATACTCTATCTTTATTTCATCTTCATGCAGGAGATACTCTTTCTTATATTCACATAGAAGATATCTTATCTTCACATAGAAGATATTCTATGAGCTTTTCCATTCCTTTTTATGTTCTCCCTTCTCTTGCAGTCATCTATCTCACCCATCCACTGGGGAGGACTTCTACCACAACTTCACTCCTAGTCATCCCACATGAACTAGAGAAGCTAAGATGCTAGACTGAGAAAGACTAGACTCCCTTTCCATGATCCATTTATGACCATGACAGAAACCTCAAGAGCCAACTAACCATTCCTCATGGTTAAGGTTTGTGTTCCATGCTACTCAATCCTTGGCCAGAGGAGAGTATCTGCCCACTTCCCATTGGAGAACATCCAAACTCCTCTCTACGAGGGTGGTCACACCCCTCTCTATGAGGGTATTCTGGCATGTCCCTAGAGTATCCAAAACTCAACACTTGGATAGAGGCCAACCTTGGCAAATTTCTCATTCCCCTTCTCTACGAAGGTCTCTTCTCTTTTCCTTCTTTATGAAGGTCTACATGTGGGATTTCTCATTCCTTCTCTACAAAGGTCTCTTCCTTCTCTACGAAGGTCTAGCTATGGGATCTGAAAAAAAAATCTCTTGTGGCCCAAAATATTTCAAATATTTCCATGGTATAATACCATGCTACCCATCTGCTGGGCACCGTCCATCTACTGGATAACTTTCATCTTGATGAAAATATCTGGGAACCATCCATCTTCTTTCCTAACTACACCAAATCATGATCCTCCATTTAGAACTCAGAGACATAGCTCCCTCTTGCACCAAACTAAGAGATTCTAATAATCATCCTTGAAGTTTTCTTCTGTTATATTATGGGTGCCTTCTTGAGTTTGAACATTTCTTTCTTTCTGACTTCATACTGGATCAACTTGCTCCCTCTGCATCTATAAGAATGGTACTGGAGCAACCTGCAGTTACTTGCATCTCATCAATTATATCTGAGTATCCATCTTTCTCTTCAACTTGAACATTTATGTTCTGCATCTTTAGGAGCATCCTTCTCCTATATAAATACTGGATACTGTCTAGTTCTTACTGACTATCAGCATATCATAAGTCCTTCTCATGCTGTCTAACTTCTATAAGTCAAGGCATAATTTCTTTCTTCCGAGGCCTGTAAACTTACTTACAATATGATTTCTGAGATATGTCACTTAGCCAATTAGTCAGTAACAATAAGCAGTAGTCAAATAAAACTATATCATGATTTCTATCAGAGTAGTACACATATTTTCTTAAAAAAAACTTGTTCAACCATGTACACATCTGAAACCCTAATCATGAATAAGACTTTTGAACTCTTTTTCACTCTAGCTATGAAATTAGCAAATTTTCCCTTACTATCATAGCTGAACACATACCTTTGTCACTCTCATGAGTGATCATACCTGAAATAAATATTTTATCTCTTTCTTTATCCTCTTCTTTGATACTTCCTTCATAAATCTACATATACACTGAAATAAAATGAGGTTAATTAACATTCTCACAAAAATCTAACTTGTAATAATAAAGTATTAAAGTAAAAAAGATATTAAAAATAAACATGAATACTTATCTTTTGTTTTTGTGTGGGGAGGCTCCACAGACTCCACCATTTGGTATCTTTCTTCAGATCAACTATCTTCAACTTTAAGTACATAATCCTCAATTTCTACTAAAGGTTTCTTTGAGAGAGGATATTCCTCTTCCTCTGCCACATGTGCTTGATACTTTCTTTTCCCTTTTCCTTGAGGACAATCATCGAAAAAGTGTCCCAACTTTTGACAGTTGTAGCATCTGATCTTTGAAACATCTTTCTTCTTATCTGGAACTCTTATGGAGTTAACTTCTTTATTGTTCTTCCTGAAGGAACTTCTTTTGTTCTTTTGAACTATAAGGGCTTCCTCTTCATTAACAATTAATCTCTTTTGTTGGTCTCCAAGTCTAGATTCTTCGTGTGTGTAATCTGCCCATAAATTATCAAATTGGGTAACTTGCTTCTTGCACACACTCCTTGTACAAAAGGAATCCAAAAAGTTGGAAACCCATTTAGGGTTGTGGTTACAAGATATTTGTCACTAATGAAATCTCCAATAGCTGCAAGTTGATCTCTAATGTGAGAAACTCTCATAAGATAGGATGTGACAGAGTCTGAGTTTTCCATCTTCATATTACAAAGCTGATTTCTTAAGGTAAGATTCTGACTAATGTCTTTGATTTCATATAACCTTCTGAGTGCTTCATACATTTGCCTTGCTGTTTGTAGTTCAGATATATGAGGGATCAAGTGATCCTTTACTGAATCTGACACAATTCTCTTTGCTTTCTTTTCATTCTTCTTATGCTTGGTATTTTTCTCTTTTTCCTGTGGTTCTGGTACACCCACTATAACATGTTATAGGAGATCATTCTCATCTAGAATCATATGAAACCTATGCTTCCAAGATCTGAAGTTTCTATATCCTTCCAATCTGTCTTCTACCCTCATACCGGTAGCCATTATTTCTTGCAATAGAAACCCTAGCCCTCCGGGATATAGAAATAATAGAAAATTCAAATTTCTTGGATCTGAAAACTGAACTCACCAAAAGATGCATTGGACTGAGGCGAGTATGCTGGTATAGTCAGTTTTTGAAAATTCCAAATTTTACCCCTTGAAACTGAGCTTGTGGAAATCTGGACTGGTACTTCTGGTACTGGTTCTAGTTTCCTGGTTTTCTGGTACTTCTAGTTTTCTGGTACTAGTGAAAACTAGGGTTTCACTTTCTGGGAGTTCTATCCATTGAAAAGGTGCGCTGAAGGTGACAATGAGTTCCTTAGGTTAGGGCACACTTTTCTAGATGATCTTTGGGTTGAAATTCCTCTTTAATAAAAGCCCTAATTTTCTTATACGCCAACAATGACGTTTTTCTTTTTCCTGTGAAAGATGCTCTCTTTATACTAGCTCTGATACCATGTTAAGTTTTAAGCTATTATTAGGTTACTTTTCAATTTACTAGATAACTATAGCATAGATAGGATCACTCAGAGAAACACAATCACAGAGTACACAAGCATTTATCCTGGGAAACCCTCAAGGGGAAGAAAACCCAAAAAAACTTCTTTAATATAGATTCAATAACCAAGTACAATGTTTCTCACAAGAGAGATATCACCAAATGTAAGATCCCCCAGAAATCCCAACCAGAACAAAGTAGCGCACCACTTAGACCAAGATAGCCCTTCACCAAGATAACCTTCACCTTTACTGAGATACTCTTCCTTGTAGCTGCGTTACTCTCAGACTTGCGCACTTGATAGAGAGAGCTTGATGAGTGTGTGTACAAATGAGGTGTTAGGCCTCTTATAAATACAAGTTGTGCCCTCCAATAATTAGGTCAGGGCCGACCTGTCCACTTTACCTTTCTAATTTACATTTGTCTTGTCTAGGCACAATAGGGCTGACTTGTCAATATAATATATATATTTTATATTTTGCTTTATCCACAAAAGGGGATAAGAATATTCTTTGAAGTTACAAAATATTTCAACAATTACAACTCAAAATCTATCCTTTTTTAACCTTAGAACATGTATGGATTTTGCTTCAGAATTGACCTCAAAACATGCCTTTTTCCTGTTGTCATAGCCTCATATCTGCTACAAAACAAGCCTCATATATCTCTCTAAGATTCGACCTAAAATACCTATGCAAACACGGCTTCAGGCTACCTCAGAAAACTCTTATTCGTTGCCTCAGATAACACTTATTCATTGCCTCAGGTTCTTCCCAAAAAATCTGTCTACAATTTTGTTAGGGGACTAGTTAGGTCTGTGGTTTTAGGGTTCCTTCTAGCCGTGACAACCTTAGAGAGGATTCTCTATGCTACAGTCTCCTTCTTAAGACCCTAGTTAAGACTTGTCCAAGGCTTATAGGCCTGCGGCCAGTCCTAAAATCCACCACAGGGTTCCAACCCTTGTATTCCTTACACTAGTGATAGGGGTTTAGCAGCCTTTTCAACCTTCCTTCATTGATTATGCAAATGCTCATCTTCAGGAAATTCTCTGATACCATGTTGAATTTAGCTCAAGCATGTAGTTTATTTCAATTTTGCGTTAACTTGAACCATAACCACTGCAACAACAATACACTAGCTAGAGTAAACCAAGATCACAAGAAGAATAACCACGTACAAAAGACACCAAAAATTATCGTGGGAAAACCCTTCTCAGCCAAGGGAAAAACCCAACAATCCCATTGCTATATTCCCAAGAGAAGAACCTCTCTCCACCGAGAATATATGTGCCAACTGTTGAAATAATGTAACTGCAAAGTGTATTCTAATTGTTATTGTTGTATTATTCATTAGATCAATCCCATTTGCAGATTGATCATGTCGACTATTGTAAAAGACCAAATCCCCTTTTGCGGATTGGTCAAAACATAATTGTAATAGGAAGAATAAGAAGTTGGCCCCAGAATATATTAAAGGGAGACCAAAATATATTAAAGGTGGTTATAACCACCCAGAAGAATAAGTCGGCCCTGCCAATGAAGAGACACCTCCACATGTGCCATATTTGTATAAATAAGGAGGCTAGCACCTCATTTAGACACACATTCACTTGTTCATTTGAGGAGCAAGTTTTAGAGATGCTGTTGGAGAAGAGAGAGAGAGAGAGGCACATTCTTGGGAGAAGACTTTCTATCTTTGCTTGAGTTATCTCTTGGTATTGTATTGGCTATCTATAATAAAGAAGTTTTTGCAAGGTTTTCTCCCCCATGAGGGTTTCCCAGGATAAATGATGTGTCTCTTGTGATCGTGTATTTCTCAGTGATCCTATCTTATGCTATTGTTATCTAGTGAAATGCAAAGAACTCTAATAATAGCTTAAACCTTAATATGATATCAGAGCTAAGATGAAGAGAGCATATTTCATAAGAGAAAGTGAAAAACATCACGATTGCCTTACATGCAAATTCGGGCTTTTTGTTGGTAAAGTATTTCAACCCCAAAATCATCTAAAAAAGTGCGCCCTTCCTCAAGGATCACTTTGGCATCCTTAGCGCAACTTTTCAGTGGCTAGATCTCCTAAAAATTGAAACCCTAGTTTTCACCAGTACCAGAAATCCAGAAAACCAGAAGTACTAGAAAACCAGAAGTACCAGAAAACCAGAAGCACTTGTCTAGAAATATGATGGTCAAGTTTGAGGGGGGTAAAAGTTGGATTTTCAGAAATCTGACTGCACCAGCTTACTCGCCTCAGCTCAGTGCATCTATCCCCTGGATTAGAATTTCAAAATTTGAAGTTTGAAAAATTAGGGTTTCCTCATAAAACTCAAAGTTTCAGTCGTAGTTGTAGTCTCAGAACTAGTTGCAGTATCAATTGCAGTTGCAGTATAAGTTACAGTTGCAGTCGTAGTACCAGTTGCAGTCACCCTTGAAGTTCTTAAAGAGTTGGTGATCATTATCACTGCTACCAGATGGTGCCTCTACCTGCAAGTGCCGTCAGAGGTATGTACTCACACATGTTTAAACGATTAATATTTAAAGGGTATTTGCAGGAGAAGGGATCTCTTGTCATAGATCCATAAGGATCTCAAGTTCCAACAAATTTAGAGGAATAATACAACTCAGGTGTGATTATTCTGATATGCATCTATTTGTTATGACATTATTTTGATCAGTGTTGCATGTTGTAGCTATGACCATCATTCTAACCTTTGATCAAAATCTGAGTCAAGGTATTAGATGTATTAAAAGTTTTGATCATAGAGTTTATCCTCTAACCCTACCTTCTGTCAAGATAACATATTGTCTTAGTAAAGAAGACAGGTTGAAGAAAGCACTCATCATCTTGAGTGAAGGAGAATTGGAAGAAAAGCAAGCACACTCATTCTTGAGGACAAGGATCCAGTTTTGATTAATCAAGTTGATAAGATTCAAAGGTACACATGAGAAATTGATGACTACCCTTTACAAGTAACCACTATAGTTGAGATAGCAGTCTTTGCAAAGTATTATACTTGATAGCATGTGAGCATATAGAGGTAAATACTTAATGTAATCATTTTCCCGATACAACTAACACCTCCTTTAGGAGAAACCTCGTATGTTAGTTCTAGGTTTCCATGGAGGAATGTTCGATCACAACACTATAAGAGTGTTGACCTCATTTCGTAGAGTGTCTCTTACTTTTGATCGTTGCTTCAGACAAGCCACAAGTGATAGTTCTAAAGGAGCTACTGTGATGATTATTCATGCTATTGCTTTATCTATTATTATCAAAAGGATATTATTCTTGCTTGTTGTTTTGTTGACCTTATTTTAGGTCACAGGTGATAACCCTGAGAAAGATATAGTGAAGGTTGTAGAAGGCAATATATTATATGAGACATGAAGCAGACTATGTACATGACCATATACACTCATGCACCAAAGAAGATGAAGAAGAATCTATCTCTTGAGATTTAGAGTATCTTATATAAAGATTAATTGAAAGGAGCAGAAGTCTCCAAAGATGATCGAACATTAGAACGGGAAGCAGACCATGTTTGAAGCATGACTCGGTCTTTCATATTTAGACTTGGTATGCAACACCAAGTATACCCTGTAAGAGTTGATGAAGTCTTGATCTTAGAAAGGATCAGATGAAGAGACAACTTCCAAGACTGGAAGACAGATGCTGTGAGAAGAATAGATCGTAACTTTAGAGACTCCTAGGAGATATGAAATCTCCAAGATGATTCACTTGTTTCAGTGAAAAAGAAGGAGGCCAGTCAGAAAGACTAGGATATGGATTCTTCCGTGAGAAGAGAAGTCATTATTGAATTCCAATATTGATCTATATAGATCAAATGTGTTGCAGATGTACAAATCCTGATGTATGTCCATAGGATTCTCCCAACAAAAGGGAGAAGACTATGATGAGACACTTATTGAAGAAACAATTCCAGCACTTATGAAGACAACCAAAACAACCATGATTCATATATAGTATGAGATGCAGGGGGAGTAATCCCCATATTTAAAATTGAGTGGCAGTTGATGTAGTACATCAGTTGGGTCATGGATACATGACTATGGTAGCTTTACCCCCATGAAAGAAGAAGAGCTATCCTCAGTATCAGTTATTGAGCCACTCTTAGTTTCATACAAAACTGTTGCTATGATAAATTAAGAGGAGTTACTCTCAGATTTTAGCAGCCACAGTGAGAATGAACCAGTCATTCTTAGCCTCAGAGTAGCTGCAGGTGCATAATCCCAGATTCCATAAGGAACAGTTGCAGAGGATATACTCCCAGACAATGAGACAGATAGTGCCTTGCATAAAGAACATAGAGCTAACACATGATTGTGCAGATTGAGTTGCAGCTGAGCAAGTGTACTAGATTGGAACAATGTAATAAGAAAAATTGATTTGAAGATTACAGATAGAAAGACTCATGTCTGCCAGTTGAAGAAGGATCTGTGTGTGTTGAAGCAAAATCCTAGAGCTTGATGTGGAAGAATTGACAGTTTCCTGACGAGCTTGGGCTTTACCCAGAGTAAAGCAGATTCTAACCTCTACTTCAAGGTTATGAACGATGAGCCGGTGATATTTTTTCTGTATGTGGAAGACTTATTCTTAACTAGAGAAGAAAATCTCATCATCGAATGTAAGAAGAAGCTTGCTTCAGAATTTGAGATGAAAGACCTTGGCCTAATGCATTATTTCTTAGGTCTTGAGGTATGGCAGAGTCCAGAGAGAATCTTCCTCAACCAAGGGAAGTATGCAGTAAAAATCCTGAAGAGATTCAACATGTTGGAGTGCAAGTTCATGAATACACCCATGGAAGTGAAGCTAAATCCACTGGTCGACACTTCGTCAGAATTGATTGATGCCACACTTTATAGACAGATCATTGGATCGATGATGTACCTGATGAACACCATACCATATATCTGTTTTTCCATGAGCACCTTGAGTCAGTTTCTGGTAGAACCTAGACATGTTCACCTAGTTGTTGGAAAACATGTGATGAGGTACCTTAAGGGTACATTAGATTGTGGTCTCAGCTATGATGGAGATCATGATTCTACACTGAGTGGGTACACTGATTCATATTGGGTTGTAAGTGTCTCTGACAGGAAGAGCACTTCATGATGCTGTTTCAGTTTGGGATCAACCATGATCTCATGGCAGAGTAGGAAGCAATCCAACATTGCTCTCAGTACAGTGGAAGTAGAATACATTGCTGTGTGTTCTGCCAGCTGCGAAGCTATATGGATTCGTAAGTTATTGACTGGTCTATTTGACCTAGAGATGGAAGCAAACCCGATCCTATGTGACAACCAGAGATGCATAAAGATGATAGAGAATCTTGTATCTCATGACAAGTTGAAGCACATAGAGATCTGATATCATTACATCCATGACATGATGCAGAGAGGAGCCATAAATCTCCAATATGTTAGCACGGAAGAACAGGTTGACGATGTGTTGACCAAGCCTCTATCTCATGTAAAGTTTGAGCACTTTCTATATAATCTTGGTATAGTCCGAAAGGACCTCCCTCGAAAGGGGGAGTAATATTGTGTTGAGATATGCCTAACACTGTGCTTCCAACTTAATTGCTGTGACGTAAAGCCAATCTAGTATTGTGTTGAGATATGCCTAGCACTGTGCTTCCAACTTAATTGTTGTGACGTAAAGCCATTCTAGTATTGTGTTGAGATATGCCTAGCACCGTGCTTCCAACTTAATTGCTGTGACATAAAGCCAGTCTAGTATTATGTTGAGATATGCCTGGCACTGTGCTTCCAGCTTAATTGATGTGACGTAAATCCAGTCTAGTATTGTGTTGAGATATGCCTAGCACTGTTCTTCTAGCTTAAATTTTGTGACGTAAAGCCAGTCTAGTATTTTTTTGAGATATGCTTAGCACTATGCTTCCAACTTAATTGCTGTGATGTAAATCCAGTCTAGTACCGTGCTTCCAACTTAATTGTTGTGACATAAATTCAGCCTAGTACTCAGCTTCCAACTTAATTGCTGTGACATAAATCCAGTCTAGTAGTGTGATTCCAACTTAATTGTTGTGACATAAATCCAACCTAGTACTGAGCTTCCAACTTAATTGATGTGACGTAAAGCCAGTTTAGTAGTGTGATTCTAGCTTAATTGCTGTGTTGCGATTCCATCTTAATTACTGTGGTGTTTCCAGCTTAACTGTTGTGGTGTTTTCCAGCTTAATTGCTGTGTGGTGTGGCAACTTAATTATTGTGATCATGTGCTAGCTTAAGTGTTGTGATGACAACCTTGTGCTGATGACATTCCAGCCTCATGTTGTGATGATGTGTTTCCAGCCTCGTGCTGTGATGATGTGTTGCCAACCTTGCGCTGTGATGCCAACCTTTGTGCTGTGATATTGCTTCTTTTGATGTTGTATCAACCTTGTGATATTATTGATGATGAGGATGTATTAGTGTTATACTAATCCATGTTGATGTAGTTGATGATGATGATGCCACTTCAACCTCTTGCTGAAGATGATGATGATGATGATGTCCCTTCATCTCCTGAGTCCTTGCTGAATATGATGATATTATTTCAGCTCTAATGATGAAGATGATGATGATGTTACCTTATCCTCATACCGATGAGGATGATGATGCTACTCCAGCTCCATGCTGCGTTGATGATGCTCCAGCCTCTGTGCTGTGTTGATGATGAGAAAAAAATTTCGATGGTTTATAGATATGCCAGTCAGTGTTCCAAGATGATATTGATGATGATGTCCTCTCACCCACCTGATGCTGTTCATGATGATGTCCTCTCTCTCGCCTGATGCTGTTATAGAATACCCTTCTTATTAAGGGGGAGTGTTGAAATAATGTAACTACAAAGTGTATTCTAATTATTATTGTTT
>JASDQU010752903.1:84552-97554 GCA_032191745.1 Picea mariana | reverse complement strand
TTTTGGGTGGCATGTTGGCCAAGTATCACTTTTGAACCTTGATTTTGAGGTGGTTCTGCTAGACAATCTTTCTTCTATTGTATCTCCCAAGTTTCGTCCCTTCTGGGTATGAAAATTTCTTTTATGTAGTTCTCTAATATTTCTTCTCTGCAATGCCATAGGTCTGATCAAAATTGGATGTGCCAAGTGGAATTTATGGTAACTTCCCTGCAACTTGTTGATTTTTGGCCTTTCTAGGAGATCTCACTTGTATAGCGTGCCCCGCACAAAAAAATTGATATAAAATTCTAAAACTCATACCAGAAATACTACAGACTATCCACAATCCAATGAAACTAGTCCCACTCAATTTGGATACTCTAGGAAGAATTTAAGATAGTTTTACCTGGAACACCTTCTTGAGGCTAGTCAATAGGACTAGTCAGATACCCTATCTTCCACAGGGTGTATCTACAAATTTAATATGAACCAGAAGATAAAGATTTTACCAAATATACCTTACTAATTTCTATGAATATCCTCCAGATTTCAGGGTCTGAAACATTACAGAAAATGTTTTATAGTGAAAATTCCGCAATGGCTCAGTTTAGGATGATATTCCAGAACCCTGCCTTATACAGACTGTATCTCCAAAAATATAAGCCCTCAAGAGATGAAATTTTAACCCAACATACCTTGATCTGTCTACTAAATATATTTCAATCCGTTCCTTCTGAAACATTGTAGAAAAAAAGTTATAGTGAAAATTCCAAGGTTTCTCAGATGTAGCATCGAAACCCCATGACCTTGAGCTCTGCCACCATATGTTAGGAACCAAATATCAATATATCATAGAAAAACCTCAAAAAAGTACTCAATGCCTTGAAAAAGAGAAAATTTCAGATAATAAGCCTCTTCGAGGGGGAAACCTCCTTTTACCCCACTTAAATGTTCAAGTACAAGATGATTCAAAATGAAAATGTCTCCTTGGAATATATAAGAGACTAGGAGGTATAATTACAACTAATGGAATAAAGCCAACATAAATAAAATAACATTACTAATGTAATATGCCCCAATTAAGGGGTAATGAGCCAATATTAGGGCTTAACAACCCTTTCCTACAATATTATGGTACTAACTATTCTAATCTAGTAAGAAATTGTGCTAATCCGGTACTAGAAATAATTCAAAATTTTGGAAAGATTCTAGAGGAAAATCGGGTACATGGGTTTTGTCTAGAATCATGTTTTCATGTGGACACACAAGTTAGAATTCACCCATCTCATACATGTGGACCTCCATCTCAGGGGGAATGATTCTACCAAAATTAGCAACAAAACTCAAACTGCCAACTTGTGCCTCGATTTCTGTGCAATGGGAGTATATCTTGAAAAACTGAAAAATGGATTTTTATTAGTATCATCCGGCTACCAAATATAGAAACCATTTTCTACATTTTGAATTGGTTGGAAAAATATGGGTGGACCCATAACTCGAATCTACCCAAATTGCAATAAAACCCAGATTTTTGAGGATTTTATCTAAAATTGTAAATTTGAAATCTAAGCATTGGGATTCGGTCCCATCCACTTCTCAATGATTTTTCATGTATAAATATGCCTCATAGGGCTATGAGAAATCCAATTATTATTATGGGAATTATTTTGTAATGGATCTTAGGGTGTCATCATGACAATGGCAAGATTGTAAGAGACTTGTAATTTTCTGAGT
Source organism: Picea mariana (assembly GCA_032191745.1). NCBI lineage: Eukaryota > Viridiplantae > Streptophyta > Pinopsida > Pinales > Pinaceae > Picea > Picea mariana. The sequence goes on along the minus strand of JASDQU010752903.1, from coordinate 95,841 downwards.
TTGATGAAATGAAAGAGATGTTGTTCCTATGCATGATTCCAAGAATTTGAGTGATTTGATTGTCTTCAAGCAACACTCACCTCCTGGGAAGGGCCCCTCAGTGTGGGTAAGTGTTTCTATATTCTATTTGCTTCATAGATTAATATTGCATTGTGTGTTTATTTCATTACAAGTCAATCTTAGTTTTGTTATCATTTGAGTTAAAGTTTTGTTAATTTTATGTTGTTGCAATAGATGGATGAATTTACAATTAGATCACATTTCTCAATTGAGTACATTATTACACTTCTTAAATATTTGAGTCTAGTCTATACTCCTTCCATTACTTATGTGTGCTTATATTTCTGCATAGCCTTTCAATGCTCTGTTTGTGTGGTTAATTAATTGTGGACAATGTTTCCTTGCTTCCTTGCTTCACTCTCATCTATTTAATCATTCAAACCTTCCTTTTCATTTATCATTTTCCACCATTGATTTTCCATCCTACTCACACATCAAAACCTACTATTCAATTCACATATCCATTCACCTATTTTATGCTGTCCCAAATAGTGTAAAATAGAGTTGTTCCATTTTCTATAAATATCACCTTTCTCTTCTATATCCACCTCATCTTTCCTCACACGATTCGCTTCTTAGTTGTCAATTTGATTATGCATTACAATCAATTAATTACAAGAACAGATCACTGCCATCTCTTCCTCATTTTTTATGTATTAGTTATTGAGTTTAAATGTTGCCTTCATATCTCAATTACATAGAAAACCACTTCCTTTTCTCATATTCATTATTTTCCTTTCCATCCCTTTCTCTTTGCTTTACTTTATGGATGTATTCATTTGATGAGTGATTATGAGTTTAGGATGTGTGATTTTACATTTGCTTAATATTTCTAGAGTTTAAGTTTGGATTGCTTTAAGAATTATTTATGTTCTTAGTCAATTTTGTTTTTACATTGCTTTGTACTAGTCTACACTTATTTTCGCACTAATTTCCTCTCTTGTTTTTGTTATTGATGAATGTTTTTGTTATCATTTTGTAGGATAGAATTTAATCCTCCCATTTTAGGATAGATCTTTACAATAAATTGTTGATCACATACTTTCGTTTTAGCATTTCATTTTGCTTGGCTTCTTATTGCAAGTTTGTAGCTTCAAACACCAATGAACAGATTAGAGGTCTAACTCATGAGATATGGCCTTCCCTCATTGGAATTCTTCCTAAGGCGTTAGTTTCTATCGTGAATTTCATTTATGTTTGCTTGTTTCTTTTATTGCATTTAAGTGTGGATCCACTATAGGAAATAATCATTGAAGGACAAAAAAACTTAAGCATGCTACTCAAGATTAATCACATGAATATCACCATGAGTGTATGAAAGACTGCGATCTAAGCCTTTATAACACTAAGTATTCCTACATCCCAGTGATGAATCCTTAGTGTTAATTTGCTGCAGGGTGGGTTTGAATATTGTTTTGTCAGCTTTAGATTAGGCTAGAATAGGCTTTGATCTTGCGTTTCCTGCACCTGCACCTTGAAGCTTACGAGCCCCAGTTGATAATTGAATGTGGGAATTAATAGTGCATATATTTAGCCCCAACAACAACTACATTGAATACCTTGATAAAATAATGGCTCATCCCTTGGGTTATTCTTGATAAATGAATGGTGCATTCCTTGGGTTAGTGAGTTGAGAGGAACATGAGATTATGGTTGGAACTACTACTGGATTTGTGAAATTGTAGAATTTTGCTTCTAAGTATTGTGATGTAAATTTTCATATATGCATATCGACCTAGTGTGCACCGAGGATGATGCACAATTGTAGGGGAGGGGGAATGTAACATCCCCATTATAATCCCCAGTTTAATTAATGCTTATGTGGATATAATATGTGGCTATGGCCAAGTGATGTAATATGTGAATTGTATCTCTATGTTTTAATAATAAAATGTGATGTTAGCTTCTAAGGGGACATGGACAAGAGATGGGGGATGAATTAATCCACAAGACGAGGAAGTGTCTAGGATAATGGTCAAGAGGGGTCCAAATGGGAAATACCCATGTATATTAGTTCAATCTATTTTTCTTAAAATTGTCTTTTTGTATATGAACCTTCCATTTTCTAATTTATCATTCCCAAAGCCAATAATTGAATGCATGTAAGAGGTTGGATGTGAGTGGTCACATCCCAAGGTTATTGGGCACATGGCAGTTGATTACAATCATTTTTGGGAAGAGTGTGAGTCAATAAAGGCAAGCCAAAGGGAGGAAATTCGTATGGATTGGGACAACAATTCTTAGACAGGAAGTTTGTGTGCATGAGGGAAAGGAGAGAGAAATAAAGAGAGCTTGAAAATAGTGAAACCATGGAGGGAGAATTATAGAGAAAGTTAGAACATATTTTGAGTGTTTTGGAGCTCAATATTGAAGAGCCAGTTTTTTAGTTCTGAAGAGTGAACTCTTAAGTGAGTTACACTATAACAACAAGTGTTTGATGTTGGTTTGCTGGTAGTTTTCCTAGCAACAAGTTCCCTTGAGTTCCCAACTAAGAGATTGCTCTCTACCTGTGCCAGAGAGACCCTGATAAATGAATGACACATTCGTTGGGTTAATCTTGATAAACATATGGCACTTCCCTTTGGTTATCCCTAATAAATGAATGGTGCATTCCTTGGGTTGGGCAGGTCAAGAGGAAGAGAGTTGGTAGAAAAATCAGGATAGTTGTAGGAGAATATCAATTGGGTTATGAGTTTTATGAGTTGTTTGTGGACTGCGAGAGACCACCCTCTTTTATGGATTACTAGCCTTAGCTTTGGGGGTGAGTGGTTGTTGAGAATTGGAACAATCAGTCTATGGTTTAGTGGAATGTTTGTCCCAAGCAGTTGTTTGAACAACAGATTGGAAAGAGTTATATCTTGTTGTCGTGTTATTTACATGTGTTATTGATGTGCATGAACTATGTGTGATTTAGAATGATTTATATGTTTTTGTGTCAATGATTAATCTAAATTCATGTTAATTTGGTGTGATTTATATGAATCTATTTTATGGTTATAAACAATAGCTAAACTTGATTTAAATTTGTAGCTATAAGCTACACAAAATCGGCTAACAGTAAAAGAATTACTTTATCTAGCAAAAATTTAATTTTTATGTGTATTATGTATCGTAATGTCCCTTGGTTGGGATGGGGGAACATTACATTGATTATATAAGAGAGAGTGAGAGGAGGATAATTCCCATGATGCATATGGGATAAATTGGTTTAAGTTTACAAAATTCTATAGGCATGTAAAACACTATAACTTTCTGAGAGGTCACCCATCCCAGTACTACTTTATCCCAATCATGCTTAATTGCAGAGTTCTAATGGGATATGGTGTATTAATGTTTTATGAATGACATTACATTAAAAATGGAGATGGAATTACATTGAATTCTCCATAAAAAGGGTGAATATCATTGTTTATCAAAACCATAGGCTCAGAAACTTTGATTCAGTGGATAATGAAGATAAACAACAAAATCCACCCAGATCAATCCCCCCTAGGAAGCAATGGTTCCCATTGTGTCAAGTTGCCCCAGGAGATGGGGAAGCTTTTGTTGAATCTAAATTTTGGTGAGTCACTTTCCTTGTTGAAGTAGTTGTCATGCTTGCACTTGGCTTGTGGAAGGATGTCATGAACCTGTTGGTGGAGTTTATGGATCTGTTCATCTACCTTGGTATGAGTTTTGGAGGACTCTTTCGGTGAAGATACAACAAGAAGAGATATATAAATGGGGGCTAATGATTGTAACCCCAAGTACACTTGAAAAAGGTTGTGGCCAATAGAGTTATGCTAAACATATGTAAGACTCTCATTCTTTGAAAGGGAGTGTCTATATATTGGACCATTGGGTAGGGGAGCATTGGGCACCAAATCAATGGAATGTGGGATTTGGTAGTGCAGATCCACCCTTGTAGGTGAAGAAGAAATATATTTTTACTCCATAATAGTGTTGACCTGCTTCTAGTGGATAGAAAGGACTTGGACTGAGGTTGTAGTGGCCACAATGACCTTCTTTTCACATTCTAATTAGATCATGAAGAAGAAAAACTTTGTGGTATGAAATATTAATTTACGACACTAATTTGTTCAGATCAATGAAGTGGAAATAGTCAAATCTATATTTGGTACCTTATAGAGATGACCTCTTAGAGTAACAATGACACTGTAAGGAAACGACTCATAGATAGTGTGACATTTCCACATTATGGTTGTCCTAAAAGAAAAGTATAGACTTCAAGTGGGGAAACATCATGCGATACCTCATACTTGAAGGAATTGATGTCATAGGATAGATGACAATGTTGGATGATGCAAATGTCTCATCCTGGGCTCAACAATCTGATGGTGTATGGTTGGGGGTGTGACATCATTGGAATTCAATATCTTGACAACCTCGACTGAGATCAGGTTCTTTTCACTCTCACTGTCAACAACGAAATGTAGTGGGGTCCCCTTTACCCCTATGTGTGGAAGAGGATACCCCCCCTCCTCAGGCTCCTCTAGTTATTTTTGTTATATTGTTGTGACCGCAGTGGTAGTAATGGGTTCTGCATCAATGATCAATTTCGCTTTGTTATGATATAAATCATATTTCGAGTTGCGGGGATATTTATATGTATAAATTTGAGACATTAAATCATCAACTTGGGGTCTCATAAGCCTATGTTGAACTATCATCAAAATGTTGACAAATCAAACTACACCATAGAGTTACATCCCTAGAAGAGGGATACTCAAATGTTGTTATAGCACAAACCACAATATATCCCAAGGGCTCCTATGATCACTTATAAATAAGATCATATCAGTCCTTCAATTTTTTTAGTAACTTCTATGGTCAACTAAAATAAATCTTGAAATGCAAAGCTTGGAAATTATAGGAAACATAGAGGCATATGTCAACCATTCACCATGAATGTCTTACACTTAAACAAATTTGAGTACAATATTTCACTGGATCAATCCAAGCATTCTTGTACTTTCAAATGTGTATAATTACAAAAATGATCTTTGGTTCTCAACATTTGCATCTATGTCTTGAGATAAATCAAAAGACTAAAAAATAAAAGGGAACTTAATAAATCTAAAAATGGAAATCAAACTTACTGGCTAACTGAGAATAAATAAACACAACACATGTTGAGGAATGGGATCCTACCAAACCCAACACATGCTATGGAAACACTTACAAAACTAAGTGATCACTTCAAATACGAAAGCAAAATATCGGCAGTTGATTATTATGGAAGAAATTGGACATTACAAATATTAAATCATGGATTCCACCATTACAATAATCATCAATAATCCTCATCATTGTTCTCTTCCTTTGTTCCATGGTTTTATAAATACAAAGAATAGCAATGGAGTGGATCAAAACTAATTCCCTCAAATCAAAACTTACAATATATTGGTTTTCTCATTTTAGTGGATCTTGATTGCAAAGATAACTAGAGATCTAATTAAAACTTATTCTACATAACATGAAAGAGCTCAGAATAGATTTATTTGACCTCTTTTATGGATGGGTGCATCCATTTTTCTTGAACATTGGAGAAGGTGGTTGTAACATCAAAATTATGAAAACCCAGTTTAGATATTCTTACTTATCTCCTAGATCCTTCATTATTTTAGAAACCCACTAGAAAGTCGACTGAATGGGTGTGTTTTGCATGAAACCCATGTTCTAGATTTTACATATTCATATCCATTAGCTTAGAAATCACGTATTAATATCATTGTTGCTAATTTGGCACGTATTTTACTGAGCACATTTAACCATGGGTTGCAGGCTGCCCTGTTAGACCTAGATGATAATTGATGATCATCATACCATGTCAAGGGTCATAGTGACAAAACCCAAGTTTTAGAATCTTCCCCAGAGATGTGTGACTGTGAATATGTCAATCATGGAGATCGGGTACAAGAAGTGAATTGTTAGTACCTGAAGTGAACTGCTCAAAAACCTTCATCAACAAGGTTAGTCTAAACCCTTTCCAATTTACTAAAAAAAAGGAAATTGTAAAGATAAAAAACATTAATCTTTCCAAGTACAGTAACTTCATAAATATGGGTAAATGTGGTAATAGGCATAGTGAACAGGTGCAAGAATAAGGTAAAATGAGACCAAATGATGGTGTAAAATATGTCAATTTAGCGAGCCAACATGAGTTAGGTTCTAATTTGTTTTCTTTGAGCTTGGCCACCAATGACTATTTTTAGAGAAAATCATTGGTGTTGTGCCAAGGGATTTTGTGGAACTCACACCACCTTCTAGTTTCTTTCTTAGACTTCCCATCACCCTTCTTAGTTAGTCGCTTGGAATAATTTTCTTGAGATTGAATCTACTTGTTTTTTCCTTCATTTTGTGAGTTAGGGTTTCCTTTTCCATGCTTCTTTTGTGGTGTATTTGCAAACTTAAACTCCTCCTTACTCCACTGTTGAATTTCTACTCAATTTTGATTGCATATCGATAAGCATTTCCCAGTAGGAATATGTCCAAGAAATCCATATCTATTTGAATGTACGTATGCAGAACAGTTTGGTACTTCAAAACTAGGTGCCACTTGGAGTCTTTGATACCCATATTTGAGCACAAGTTATGAAATATGTTAGTGTACTTCAACACTATCTAGTCTCTTTTTTTATGTATACTTTCCATATCATGTACTGGTCATTATAGTTTCCGACAGGGTAGAACTCCTCCTTAAAGGAATATACAAAGACTTCCCAAGTGGGTTCTCTCTCGAATGGAATAGATGTAGCTTTGCTAGTAACCTTCTGTTATAAACCATTTTGTCACACCTAGCCAAGTGTCACAAGTGTCACATTTCAATTTTCTAAGTGTCGCAACTATGACATCTCACCCCATAATTGTCTCAAATGCAATGGGGTAATGTCATGTCATAAGTGTCATACTTTTCTAAGTATTACGACCTTGAAACCATGTAAAAATCACATGTCATGATCCCTAGTAAAGTTAGAGGAGCAAAACCATCATTTAAAGGTCAAAAACCCACCTTTCCTTTTTTCTTTCTAGCCTTGTTTGACAAAGGATGCGCCCCTCCCCACTTTGTGGGAGAATCCCTCTTCATTTTCCAGTTCAAGGGGAGTTTCTTTGATGCCCTATTTTCCATTATGGGGGGAGTGTTCTTGCAGTTAAGAGGTTTCCTTAGATCTATGGGAGTTATTTCGAGAAGGATTTGGGTTTTTTTGGTTGTTTCAGCTGAGATATAGTTAGAACACCTTCCACCCTTTGTTGGGAGAGGTCCATAACCATGTTGATAAATAAAATATCAACCTCAAGTACCTAATCATCAACCATACTCCTGTTGAAATTTGAATCTGTCAGGATCAAAATGGAAACCTCACGAGGATGTGAATCCCTCTGTGTTTTTAGAGAGGTGGTACTCCTCTTTGGCTTATGACATTCTTTGTGATTCCAAATCAAGAATAATATAGGACATTAAAATAGTCCAATCTTTAAATCTCAAGAAAAATTAAATTGTTGAAAAATAAAGACTATTTATAACAGATAATTCCTGAGAAGTGGAACAAGAATTTCATTCATCACACATTATAGAAAATAGACAAAACTTCTTCACATTCATCATAGTGAAAATATATATTTCTGGTCACATCAAAATATAAGAAGATGGTATGTACACATGAGAGAAATTTGATAGAGTGTTGCTTATATAGATCAAAAGAATATTATGATAGATTAGTTTCAAATACTTTATACTCAAAACTTAGAGTTATAAATATAGTTAAAAATGATCCCAAATTAGTTCTCTGGGATTTCTCAAAAAATAATAATGTCTATTACAATGCTTTGCAATTAAAGGTGTTTGTCCATAGGACTGGAATTGGGGCTCCCGCAAACGATAAAGAAAACATATACAAGAAGATATAACATAGAAGGAAGAAAGTGGGAATATGTTGAACAACATAATCTTGAAAGAAGACAAAAGAATGTTATTAGGATTTGGTTATACCTTTCTAGTTAGAGAAGAAGAATAATTGGGTGAAAGCTAATAAAGGAAGTAGTATGTGATCACTATCGACTTACTATGATGGTATCTCTCTCCTCTCATTTTATTGTTATTGTCTCTTTTGTACCCTTGCTTGTTGCAGTTTGATTATGAGTCATAATTGCTTCTACTGGAATCTCATAGATCTTGGCAATTGAGTTGTTTAACCATTCTTGAATATACTCCCTTAAGAGGGCAACTATCACTTCTTGTTTTATTTTAAAACTAAACAACTCCTTTTCGATTTCTCTAAGATCAACAAAAAAAAATTGTAAAATATTTTAAATATATTTCATTTTTATTTGTGTACTCGACAAGCTAGTTTTCAAAGTCATCATGTGTAAATTATATCATATTATCAAAATTATCAGTTGATTCCCTTTTTAATTATTCAACTTGTCCTTCAAAGTGTTTTCAAGTCATGAGAATTGAATTTGAAAGGTATTTAGGGTCCGAGACTTCAACAGTGGTTCCAGCTATATCCAAATCAATAATTTTTTAATATGCTTCAATCTTCATTCTTGATAAATCAACCAATTGAGTTATCAGATATGTTAATATGTTAATTCTTTCCATAAAATAGGATTTTAATTGTTTGATGCAGTGCAGAGATGGTAGATTTTATTTCTTTATTATCTTCTTCGTCATTGTTGAAACTTTCACTATGAACATCAGAACTCGACTTGTGTAAAACCCTTCATCATTTTTCAAATCTGAATTCAAGTATTCCTTGGTATTCTAAATTCTCAAACTGAGAGAAGAAATACCCTTCACCATATCCCATAATTATAAAATCAATGACATTCTTTTCTTAATATTCTCTTCGAAAAAATGTTGAGTGGAAATGATGAAGTTCAAAATTCCCTTGAATCTAGCGCTTGATTATGGTGTTTCTTAAGGAATTTTTCAAGGGTGAATCATGGAAACAGGGGGAGCTAAAATGGGTGGAGGCATGAGGGTTTCCTCTGAATCTTTAATTTTTTCTTTCAGTTGAGTGTTCTCTTCTTACATGTGTGATATTGAAAAATCAAGTGCATCCCCTTGTGACCTTATGAATAGATGATAATTTATAGGGAAACATATCTTGAGTATCAATGGTAGACTATAGCTTCCCACTCTTAATTTTAATAGATCACTCAAAAACCAATTTTTTAGATTCCTTATCAAAAGAGGAATTTTGTACAACAAATGTTTATTCATTAGAAAATGTCTCATYCTAGACCATGAGTGAAGAAATATGTTGTACATTTTTTCTAGATGGTACTTCTACATCTAGKAAAGTAATATTTTCAATATCAACATCCAAATCCATATTATTGAATAACAAATCATTTTATGGAGCATGCGTTTCTTCCTCCTCCTTTTGTGAATTAGTCCTTTTTCTTTTAACTTTTAACTTATGGGGATTCTCCAGGTCCCCTTTAGGAGTGTTTCTTATGTAACATTCYCGACCACCCAGGCCAGGCCATGCTACTCYAGAAAAATCTATAATACCATATTGTAACATCCCCAATGTCCAACTGGGCTATGCCACATAACATTTTTTGAAATGTATGCAAATTAAAACATATACAAACAAAAACTCTTGCAGAACTTTATATATAAAAATCAAAATAGACAAATAAATTATGTAAATGCACAAATTCATACAAAAATAATAGTAAACATATACATTCAGCATAGACATGAAATACACATAAATATAAAGATAGGTATAAACCACACACAGGAAAAACCCATAAAAATAATCACATAAACACACAATTGACACTTATCTTGGTAAAAATATCACCAACTGCATGCATACCTTCGACAAACCTCTCAGCCTTAGACCACGTTGCTCATTACTCTCAATAGTGGGTCACCCCAGAGCTAGGACTAAACTCCACCTTGGTAAAGGGATTCCTAACCAGGTTGACATATTTCAAACAACATGAAAGACTCAGTCATAGGTGCAAACTCAAACTAATATCCTACAGTTCCTCATTCCACACATGCATGTCCCACCCGAGGAAGTGCATCCCTTCTTTACTCAATAGTCCCTCGACTGCCCCTCTTCCCTTCTAAGGCTTCAGCAACATGCTGAACAGGAAGTCTCAGAGCCCTGTCTTAGAGCCCTGTAGTTGTAGTTTAGCACCTTTGGGTATCAATTCCCAACAATTATCTCACCTAGAGAGAAATTTCTCACTGTCCTAACAACCCACCTCTTCAATATCCCATGGGCCTGACATCCCACTTCTTCAGTCCATCTCCCAAGCTAACTAGGTATAGATACAAGTACAGGTATGGATACAGGTAAAGGTATGGATACAGGTACATGGAGGTACGAAGGACAACTGAATGAGTGAGTGAATGAACATCGAATGAATGGAAAATGAACTAAGTATAAGCCATATGTATGCATGTCCCCAAATTGACACTTGTCATGCCGAGAGCTAGTTTGGCCCACTTGTCCCCATCCTTGGAACTTAGGATAAAATAATTATCCATACTTTATAATTTAAGGAATATTAATATAATATTCCTTTTTGGATTAAGCTCCATAGCTTAGCCCTTTTCCTTAACTTTTATCCCCCCCTTTCCCATACTCTTTTATCCCGGTCAGTCTACACACAACAATGTATTTTGTATTAATGATGAGACATATACAAAAATAGGCTCACTATCCTTTAGCATCTAGTCTCTCTAGCCTAATTCAAAACATAATCCTCCTAGCTTATAATAACTGGCTGACTAGCCTATAAAACACAACATGTACACAAAGGCTCCCTGGCCTCAAAATTGCATGCACTTAAGTTTGTTGTGTGCAGTATCCTAGAATGTTCACACTTCATCATTTTAGTGCGTAGTACATGTGTGCCCTATATCATGGAAGTTACATAAAAAAAATGATATCAAACAAATCACCAGCTTAAGTACATTTGCATTTACATTTACAATTGGGTTCGACCTAGGGGTATTACAATCCTGTCCTCTTATTTATGCATTAGCCTTAGTGAATTATGTACACATATCAACAAGATTTCCAAAATCTTCAAACATATGCGGATATTCTTCCCACATTTCATCCTCATGCTCCCAAGTAGTGTCCTCATGATCGTACCAAGTCCATTGGGCCTTTAGAAGCCCTATGGCTTGATTCCAGAGCTGTTTGATTTTCTAGTCCATAATGCGTACCAGATGTACTTGGAAAATGCCTTCTT
>JASDQU010752903.1:47988-68122 GCA_032191745.1 Picea mariana | reverse complement strand
TGTACACTCATATTACACTCCTACCCGAGTTTAGAAGATTTTGAAGTTGTTGCTCGAGCTCTGAAGTACAACCATCAGGCTGAATCAGCTTCTGAGAGATGGATACTTTATATGTATATCTTTCTGATTTCGAGATGTAGCTCCGCTATGTATTTTTTGCGGCTACTCTTTATAGTTATTTGACATGGATCTACAGTGTATTTGATTGGTAGCCATGGTTTTATTTTATCCCGAGCATGGGTATGCCCGCCTCGGTGAGACATTTGATATTTTTTGCAGACGGCACCTCCTGATTCCTGATTCCTGGGCTCACTCATTCAACATATCAGTACAGATTGGTAAAGAATTGGTAATGTATTTCGGCCATCAGATGCTCTTCTGACCTCACACATTAGGGGGCATCTGTTATAACCCTAAATTGCACTATCCATGCTTACCTAGCATCAGGCCAACTCATTGCCCTTCATTGCCAAAGCCATGCTGAAAAAACTCTTGGAAAAACCTCTTAAATCAAGCAACCCACGCCCTAACTCACTGCTGGGTGCGTTGGAATGCTGGCAGGCCTTATACTGCACACGTTGGAATGTTGGCTGGCCCACTACAGCCCTCGTTTACCTAACAAAGAAAAAAATCAGGAAAATTGCCGACGGAACAAAAAGATTTTGGTCAGTTAACTGGAACTCCCCACCATGCATGGCCGAGAGTTCATCTAAAACCCTAGCTCCTTCTAGCCTCTAAAAGAAGGGGTAGGGGTACTATTCAAAGAAGGAAAATCATAGCAAAGAAACTCTGCCCAATTGCCGAATCTGTTTTGTCCCAACCCTTTATCCTTTCCTCAAGCTTTAGGAGAATTCAAGAAAAGCAATTGGAGGACAAAGAAGAGGAGGATCCCAGGATCAGGATCGAGGAACGGTGTCCAGTCTCTATAATCATTGTAAGTTGATTCATCTTGAGATTAATAAAAAGATACTTTTCCCGTCCCAAATACATGAGTTTTATAAGCTTTATTTGATTTGTGTTTAATCTCTAACCCTCTAGTAGAACAATAGCATGCATGCGTAGTTTTGTCTTGATTGCAGGATCGCTTTTTGGAAGGAGCAGCAGAAGAAAGGGGATAAAGTGAAATGGAGGATCTACATCAACTGACGGAAAAAAAGGTNAAATACATGAGTTTTATAAGCTTTATTTGATTTGTGTTTAATCTCTAACCCTCTAGTAGAACAATAGCATGCATGTGTAGTTTTGTCTTGATTGCAGGATCGCTTTTTGGAAGGAGCAGCAGAAGAAAGGGGATAAAGTGAAATGGAGGATCTACATCAACTGACGGAAAAAAAGGTTAGTTGGTTCTTCCCATGTTTTCATGTGAAAAAGGGTTTTAGGTTTGGGGTAGAAGGTTAAAAGTAATTTATGAAGGGTCATGATCTGCATGCAAGTTTAATCCCTAGCTTGTTAGTGCGTAGGGTAGAATATCCCCACAACATCTGTTCTATTCATTCATGAAGTATTTACATAAGTTACACAGTTCTTCACTATCTCTAGACTCTCTACGTCTAACTTCTACCTCTAACTTCTCACATTCTATCATGTCTTACAACACAATACAAAAAACCTATCTAAGGATTGGCTTCTCGAGCTCTTCTCCGTCATATATGAATTCTATCCCATCGTTGTTTTATAGGTTACCTACTTAGTCCTATTACAATAAATGTGAGTTATTAATAGATAAGATTTGACACTCCACATCTATAACACCTTACAGTTGTGTAAGAATTTACAACAACCAACCATTCTCAGGTGATGACTTGATAATAAAAACAAGTATTTAAAAATGATATTTCCAAAATATCTCAACAACCGCTTCTGCTTTGTTTTAATGTTGATTTGAAACTTTTTCACGCCGAGGTGTCGAATTCTGCCTCCACACTCAGCCTCTTTAGCTTTGATGATGATGCTCTTGCATCATACTCCTCTGGCTAAAATATCCATGGATTGTTGTCCATGAGCTCCTACATTATTTTTCCATGCTTCAAAATGTCAGTTTCAGTGACCCAACTCAAATATTCCACTGGGTGATCTTTCCACTTCATCAAATATTTAGGATACATCTTTCTCCTGGTTTTCCTTCCAACTCTTTGTTCTAAGATTTTCTCCATCTGAGGTTTTTCTACAGTGGTAAAATGTTTTTCCCACTGGATCTCCTTTTGGTCATCTATTTCTCCTGCATCATCTCTTCTATAAGGATAAAAATATACAACATTTAATATCGGTGATATCCAAACATTGTTTGGAAACTCAATCTCATAAGCATTGGCTGGAAAATTCCTAAGGATCTTGCATGATCCTATCTTCTTCATATTCAACTTGTTATATGTTCCCCTTGGAAACCTTTCCTTTCTCAAGTGAGATAAAAATTCATCTCCAAATTCAAATTGAACTTCGCTTCTTTTCTGATCAACTATGTTCTTATACTTTTGATTATTGTCATGTAGCTTCTCGCTAACTCAATCATGAAGTCTCTGCATCTCTGTAGAAAAATATTCTTCTCCAACACTTTTAAACTCATCTTGCTTCAAATATCTCAATTTTRCAATCCCTCTCGGCTATATTCCATACACTATCTCGAATTGTATTTTTGCAGTACTCTTGTTTACCAAATTGTTAAATGCAAATTCTGCTTGTGCCAGAATATGATCTCACTGACGRCCCTACTCAGTGACTAAATTCCTTTGTAAATTTTCTAGAATTATGTTCACCACTTCAGTCTGTCCATATGTCTGAGSGTGATATRTTGAACTAAAGGAAAATTTTGTCCCCAGCCTCTCCCAAAGAGTTCTCCAAAAGTGTCCTACAAACTTTGTGTCYYTGTTTGAAACTATGCTTCTGGGCAACTCATATAGTCTCACAACTTATCTGGAAAAAAATTTGGCTATGTGTGTAGCATCACTTGTTTTCTGACATGGTATGAAATGTGACATCGTGGAAAATCTATCTACCAGAAAAAATATGGAATCACTTCCCTTCTGGGTTCTAGGTAATCCCAATACAAAATCCATACTAATTTCATCCACTTGATGCAAGACCCCCCTTCTCTCCTCGAGGTTGCATGACCTCCCGATCAAGGATATTTAACTACCTGAGCTAGATTAGGTCCTCAAGACCTTGCTAGCCTCAAACTGAATTAAACACAGGTCCTTTTATCACCTTAAGTGTAGGTCATATGGTACTTGTGACCCTCTCCCTAAGTGCTTTTCTAATTTTAAAATTTTGGGAGCTAGCTCTTTTATATTACCCCTTCTCCACATGCAACCTTGGGCTGCGACCCGAGGCTAAAATCCTTTTAGAGATTTGCAATTTTGTACTTCCACTATTTTGGCAACAGTTGGAACACCTTTCCCAAGTCCCGAACCATGAACTCACTTGGAAAGATCTATGATTCTCGTCTCTCCCACAACCAATGAATGTGATCTGCTTCATACTCTGGCCTTTGGGAGTTCTGAACATATTAACACTCCTTTTCACTGAAGTAATTTCCACATGAAGCTAAGGATTGAGCACCACATGCTTGTCTCAGTATATGGTTGATATTATCCTTCGAGCGACCTTCAGTTGACACTCCGCTTTCCCCTTGTCCTCTTCATCGAAGTTTGCGAATTGTTGACATGTTTCCTTTTTAGATAAATGGCTTAGATGGACTTTGCTATTTCACGCTTTGCCAGTCCTGGCTGCACCTCAACTGTTTTCCTCTAAAGTGTGTTTCCTCCAAATCACATGTATCTCAGCCACGTGTTCTTCTCGATCTAATGGTCCAGATCTACTTTTCCCTTCGTGACTTAGTGAAGTTTACGCTTTTCTCCTCGCAAATATTTTTTAAGCTCTTCCTCGTGAGCTCTGGGATCTACTACCACATACCCTCCTCGATACTGATAACTAGGATTTAATTCACCACTATGGGACTTTGACAGCTTCCATTGCTACACTATAAATGTCTCTCGGATAGCTCTTTCTCCTTTCAACGACACATTGCCACGTACCCTCCTCCGGGTCTACAGTCTAGATGGGTTTCAGCTTCATAAATTCGGGAGCTTTGATCCCATCACAGACTAAAAACACCAATTACGCAAAGTCTGAAGGAATTTAGGGTTTAACTTCCTTGCACCTTCTTAAGATCTAATGGTTGTAATTGATCCCATCTTCCTCTGAAAGGATCTCCATCGTCAATTCACAACCTTCAACATATTCCTTCCTTTTTGTTGAATATTTGTCGCTATGTCTTCTGAGCTTGATTCCTTTGAGTATTTCGATCTCTAATGCACTCCTTCTGATCCTCAAATCTTTGACAAAGTTTGGACTTAGATATTTCTTCAAAATAAACCCCACTACACACTCCTTGTTCTTCACAGTCTCGATCTCTCGATACTTAGTCGATTCTTGACCCCGTGCACTCCTTGAAACACTCGGTYTGAGTTTCACGTTATCTGTCAACTATGAACAACATACATAAGAATAATGAAATAAACACACARAGAACATATCATCCATTCAAATACACTTCGAAATGAGCATTGTCCAAGCATTTGGATCAATTTATGTCTATTYTATTGATTCATGAAGTATTTACATAAGCTACATAGTTCTTCACTATCTMCAGACTTTTTATGTCTAACTTCTACCTCTAACTTCTCACATTCTATCATGTCTTACAACACAATACAAAAAAACTATCTAAGGAGTTCTCGAGCTCTTCTCCATCCTATCTKAATTGTATCCCATTGTCATTCTAGCGGTTACCTACTTAGTCCCATTACAATAGATTTGAGTTATTAATAGATAAGAGCTAATGTTCCACATATGTAACACCTTATAATAGTGTAAGAATTTACAACAACCAACCATTTTCAGGTGGCGACCCGATAATACAAACAAGTATTTAAAAACGATATTTCCAAAATATCTCAACAACTGCTCCTTCATTTTAATGTTGATTTGAAACTTTGGCATGCTGAGGTGTCGAATTATGCCTCCACACTTGGCCTCTTTGGATTTGATGACGATGCTCCTGCATCATAAACTCTTGCGAAACTTTATACATAAAACTCAAAACAGACAAATACATTATGTAAATGAACATATTCATACGTAAATAATAGTAAACATATACATGCAATACCCATAAATATAAATACAGGTATAAACCACACACAGGAAAAACCCATAAAAATAAACACATAAATAATAATTTGTCGCATGTAATTTAACACACAATTAACACTTATCTTGGTAAAAATATCACCAACTGTGTCTAGACCTTTCAAGAACCTCCCACCCTTAGACCATGCTGCTCATCACTCTCAGTAGTGGGTCACCCCCGAGATGGGACAAAACTCCACCTGGGTAAAGGGATTCCTAACCAGGATAACGTATCTCAGACAATAGGAAAGACTTCATCATAGGTGCCAACTCAAACTAACAACCTACAGTACCTCATTCCCCACATGCCTGTCCCACCCCAAGAAGTGTGCCCTTTCTCTGCTCAACGATCCCTCAGTTKCCCCACTTCCCTTCCAAGGCCTCAAAAATAGGTTGGAGAGGAAGTCTCAGAGCCCTGTAGCTATAGTTTAGCACCTTCGGGAATCAATTCCCTACAATTCTCTCACCTAGAAAGAAATTTCTCACGRGCCTGACAACCCACCTCTTCAATATCCCACGGGCCTGACAACACACTTCTTCAGTCTAGCTCCTAAGAAAACTAGGTACATATACATGTATGGGTATAGATACAGGTAGAGATATGGATACAATTACAAGGAGGTACGAAGGACATCTAAATGAGTGAGTGAATGATCATCGAATGAATGTAAAATGAACTAAGTCTAAGCCATATGTTTGCATGTCCCCAACTTGACACTTGTCATGTTGAGAGGTACTTTTTCCCACTTGTCCCCATCCTTAGAACTTAGGATAAAATAATTATCCATACTTTATACTTTAAGGAATATTAATATAATATTCCTTTTTGTCTTAAAGCTCCATAGCTTAGTCCTTTTCCTTAAGTTTTATCCCCCCCCTTTCCTAACTAGTTGAGTTTATTCCCCCATACTCTTTTATCGTGGTTGATCTACATGCATCGATGTATTTTATATTAATGATGAAACATATACAAAAATAGGCTCAATGGCCTTTAGCATCTAGGCTCTCTGGCCTAATTCAAAACATAAGCCTCCTAGATTATAATAACTAGCTCACCAACCTATAAAAAACAACATATACACAAAGGCTCCCTGGCCTCAAAATCATGTGCACTTAAGTTTTTTGTGTGCGGTATCCTGGAATGTGCAAACTTTATCATTTTAGTGTGGAGTACATGTGTGCCCTATACCATGGAAGGTGCATATAAAAAATGATATCAAACAACTCACCAAATTAAGTACATTTGCATTTACATTTACAATTGGGTTCGACCTAGGGGTATTACATCTTTCTCCATCATCTCCCGAGTTATTACTCTGCATTTGTCTTGTGTGATTTCCTAGGCTAAGGATTTGAATTTGGTAGGGAACTTCTTCAAGAAAAAAATGGTGATTGGGAATTTTTCTCACTCGAAGGTTTACCTCTTTCTTTATGGTTCTCTTTGGTAGTTATAAGAATTTCTATATCTCCAGAGTCTTTGTTGGCCTCTTGATTATTTGGATTTTGGTTTTCATTTTCCTCTTCTCCACTTATGACTGAATTTATAAGTGCAAGGCTGAGCCCAACTAAAAGAAAATGATTATAAAAGAGAATATTAGGGTCGAAACCAGCCTTAATTTCCTCAACATATTTCAAATTGGAGTGATAAAAAAAGGTGGCATACTCATCAATTTTGGAGATTCCTCTGAGAATAATTACACCAAATTTCCACGGAAGAGGTATGAATTGATTTTTTTTTCTCAGAAAATACATGAAACTAGAATTTATATTGTCTAGCTATCTCAATGATAAACAACTTATCAGATATATAGTAAGGAAGGAAAATATGTTTTTCGATACAGAAGAAAACCCTAATGAAATTGTAATCTTCTGTTTTCTCAAGAACTCATTTTCCCTTCAGAAAAGTTGTTGCTTCCAGTGATAGCTGTGAAGTGTCTTCCCCAAATAAAAAATTCTTGAATTTAGACACAAAATTAGAATATACCTCATAGAAATGATGTCTGACTCTCTGTCTCCATAGATGTTGGTATGACATGGTCACAGGGTCCACCTTGATTTTAACTCTATGGGAAATGCTTAAACCCTCAAAGGTATGACAGTATGTGATAGAAAATATCAAATAAGATGACATATAAAACTTTTTACCAGTCTTGAAATTAGTCAACAGTGTAGTGATTTCATTTGAAATAATCTTCGCCTAGTCGAAGATAGTGTTTTSATGAACCACATAATGTAGTATATATAACGCCAATTAGGGAATGGTTTCTGTAGATTGGTGGCCAACAATTTGAATAAATAACCCATAAATTTATTTATAAGGATTTTTTAAAGAACTTACCTAAATTATGGATATATCTTTAGGAATTGATGCAGGGTCATGCAAATACTCTTGAAGAAGCTCTATTTTGTTTTTCTTTCTTTTTAGGAWATTTATATCTTCCTCCCCTTTATAAACCAGGTTTGGCTCTGGAAATTCCATCATTTCTCTAAATATTAAAGGTGCCAATGAAATAGGATAACTACTCTGTAATACGATGACCATTTTGTTTTGAATAATCTTATCAACCCATCAAGTGACAATATCCTTGCATTAAAAGACTTTTGGAACACATCCCACGAGAACTATTCCCGAGGTCCACACTTTGTTTTTCTCTTTACCAAATAGACTTGAATGATACCAATATGATCAGGAACATTGATAGTTATGATCTTGTCTCGTGAAGAGCTTCAAGGTAACCCCATGGAATTATTATTTTCTCATGACTATCTTTGCAGAGCTTGCCATCTTTTCTTGAAATATTACACAGTAAAATGAATTTGAGTTAGATTTATTTTTACAAAAGAATTAACTCAAAATAAATACCACTAGCCTTGGTATAAGAATCATTAGTTAACGACCACTTCAACAATAAATTTAGTAGTTTGTTCAGTACGGATAACATTAAATGTGACATTGAAAAATGTGAAGTGACATGTAATGGTGAGGAGTCAGAGTGAGCAACTAGTATGAAAGGAAGGTTCGTAAGGTCAAAGGTTTGCAAGTCTGAAATTATGAATATATATGAAATGGATAAGTTTTGGAGTATGTCGGGAGAATGATGGGAGTGTGGAGGTATAACACATGAGTCCGCAGGTCCTAAAGTCTAAAAGCCCACGATGCAAAAAATATTGTAAGTGTTGGACGAATTGATACATGGTAAATAGAACATAATACAAGTCTGAAGGTCTGAGAGTGAGAAAGTACGCAAGCATTTTGAAAATTATTAAGTATGGAAATATTATCAAAACCAAGAAATGAAAGAAGAGGGGAACAAAAGAGATGGGGAAAAGGAAAAAATAGAAGGGGGAAAGAAGAGGTAAAAATAAATGGGAAAAACAGAAATAGGGGGGAAACAAAAAAAGGGTTCAACATCTCCCTAATTACCCTATTGGTTAAGCCTCCCTAATCCTATATAACCAGAGCCATTCATGGTAAAAAGGGGGGACTAGACTTAGCATCAAATTGTTGATCTGAAGAGAAACTATCCATTGAGAATATTAAGACAGAACCTTCATTCTTGGGAGAAAGGATCCATGAATATGAATTTAAGGGATGAAGAGAAGGCTTGAAGGGGAAGCAACATCTATAAGGTTGTATATTCATGATTTAATATATGAAACTTGGCATATTTCCCTAAACTATGTTGTCCATTTCTTGTTGTGTATGTTTTCTTGTGTTCAAGTTTTCATAAGTAGAGTCTCTATTATCTAACATTAGATAGTAGTAGTGTTGGTCCTCGACCAAGTTTTGAGGAGCTTTTGGTCATCTTTGACCCACTTTTGGAATTCTACACATTTTTCGAATAAGGAGCACCAAGGCGGAGCTGAGATCATTGATCTCACCGATTTTGAGGGTTAAGTGGACCCAGTAAAGGGTCCTCTAGGGTTTTTGTAACGGTTTTATGGGATGTAGGCCCATGGAGTTTTCCCATGATTAGGCCTTATTGTAAGAGTTTGTAAAATATAAATAAAGAAGAATATATGGTAGAACTAGCTAGCGAAGTGAATGTAGTTATGTGTGGACAGAGTTGCTTTGTGCAAAGGAATGTCTGTGTGTTAAGGTTGTATGCTCGACAGATAGTTATCTCTGTGCCTTGACCTAGTTGTGGAAGGAGGATCTGGATCTTCCTTGACCTTTATGTGTCTTTTTTGTAAGGTTATTGGTCATGAGGTTGAGGATTGTCCAAGGATTATTGCTAAAGTTGAAGGGATGAACATAAGACAAGAAAAATATGAATAAATTCAAGAGACTACATGCATGTTAKAAAATCATAAAGAGAAAAGGTTAGAGGAAGTTCAGACTATGTTATTASAATTGAAAGAAATGATGGATGTCAGTTTACCATAAATCCTGAAAGAAAAACAACGCATAAGTGCAAGAATAGAAGAMTTCGACATAGACTGTGTCTTGGATGAAGAAACACAAGTGAATACTATGATAGAAGAAAATTGGGAAACTTTGGGAAAACCTACTATGGTACCTTCGTTGGGAAGGATAGGGTTATTTAAAGGAAAAATGATAACCTTATGTGGAAGAKTTACTACTATATCTATTATTGTTTAGGGAACATTGATTGAAGAATAATTTGAAGTCATTAAGTTTGTTGGGGACAACGCCCCTTTCCCACTATTATTAGGAAAGACTTGGATTGAGAAGGATCATATCAGAAAGGAAAGTAGAGGAAAAATCTATAGAAAAGAAAAAGAAAGAATTAAGGGATTTCATAGTTAGGAAAATAGATCGACTAATAGAAGAAAGAGAGGATAAGTCGAAGCAACAGAACAAAGTAACAACATAGGAGGGACATAAATAAAGAGAATTAGATATCAAGGTTGAAAGAAWGAAAGAATTCTTGAAGAACCAATATATTCAAGAAATAAGCATGCCCACTTAGGAAGTGTTAAGAAAAGAGATATCAACTTCAGAATCCTTGAGGGCACCTCAACACTGCGAAACCACTACGCTAGGGGAAGATAAGAATAAAAATGAAAAGAGGATTCTAGAAACAGTTAGAGAGACTCAGATCATAGGGAAGAAGGCAAGGAAGCTCAATAAAAATAAGGCTAAGTTGGAAAAGCTTCAAGAAGTTACAAAATTTATATGGAAGACTTCACGGGAGGCAAATTCGTAGGACTTGAACCTCGCAAGAACAATAGGTCCGCACAGAATGGGACTTCGCCTTGGCGAAGTTAGATGACCGTTGGAGGCATCCCAACCTTTAGACTGATGCTCCATAATGGTTAGAAAACACATTTATGGGTTGATGGACCGCTTTTGGATGTTGAGACCATGCCATAATAGACAGATTTACATTGATGGAATCATTTCACAACCGTTGGAAGATCTGTCACGATGTCCCACTTATTTAACTTGTTGGTCGTTGTGTTGGGACCAATTTTTTCTACCCTTGATTAACTGAGCTAAGAAGATAATTATCCAAGTGTCGAGCTGTGCTACCTGAAACTAGAGCTCGCCTATCTGTTTGTCTACCCCGCCTGTTTGTTTTCCTCCCCCACCTGTTTGTTAAAATATAGAATGTCGGGCGAGCTTAGTGAATTGGAGAATTCTGTTGAGGAAGTACTTAAGAAGCTAATGGCTAACAAACCGATATCTGAAGGTATTCAGGCTTCGTCGACTAGGGGACTATAGGCTTCCCCTTCGACTGGACATCATTCTGGCCATGTCAACCCCATAACTGAGCAATGAAGTAAGCACTGTAGTGATCTGGATAATGCAAAGAAGATCCCATCGATCCTATCTGAATACATTCCATCTTTGGCTGGTGCTATTAACCGAGAAAGCATCCCTCATGACTTTGAGTACTTTTTTTTTACTGCGTACATTTCGAAAAGAATTTGCATAGTTGGGAGTCAGTTAGGATAGATCTCGTTGTTGAAGAACAATGAATTCAACTTAGGGGATCAGAAGAGCTATACCATGTTGGATCCTCAACGCTATCTCATGAAGACAACTAGAAATAATCCTTGCCTCATCTCACAGCCATGGATTAAGGGGTTGGCACAGTCCACTATGTTGAATGTGATGAAGATCCCATATTTTGGCCTCCACCGGGAGGTTAACTCTTGCATTAAACTCCTCCTATTGTGCTATCATGGAGGATATATGTGGCTCGACAAATGGATTATTGTGGATCCAGCGCTAATCCACTGGATCATTTCACAACTGTTGGACCCTCGACAATTTTATCCAGGGAAGGCCTCAGACCAATCTCTGGTGCAGCGCATCAAAGAATCTTATAGAGAGGTAGAGAAAGGAAATCGAGGTTACAAGGTAGCCTCTATACAGGATGGCACAGTGTGCCTTTCTTTCCAAATCCTAGCTGGCAAGTTAGTAAGGAAGAATCAACCCACACAGGTCACTGGGTTCATGGTGGACCTCGCAAGAAAGTGTGTGGAGGGCATGCAGATGAATTGGGTGAACTACCTTGTCAAATAGCTAGAGAAGGATTTCCATGAAGCCTAGGACTTGGGATAATAATTACATTATAGTTGGTTGATCATTTTGATCACATTTGTCGCTTGAAAAATTCTTGAAGGGGCCACTTTTCTAGAGATCGAACCTTCGGAGTTGTTGGTTGCGTAGTTTACCACCCTTTGGTACACTGACGACATGACAAAGCAGTGGCATCCCAATGTCATGTTTCATGGATACTACCAATAGTTTAAGGTCTCCATTGAATCATTTCAACACATGACACCGTGCACCCTACAGTAGTACCAAAAAAATAACAAAGTTTTGTGTTGATCCTCATTTCATCTACGTCACTGTGTGTAGAGATGATAACCATGAAGAATTACAGTCGTACTACAAGCTGACGGATGACAATATGGAGCAGATTAAAAAGGATTGTCTAGAGGAATTTCTTGTACCTGTCGCTGATGCAATTATCTGAAACTGACACCATAGGAAGCCCCATAGTCACATGAGTTGAACATGTTGGACAATCTAGTGGGATGAAGAAGAAGAAAAATAAGGATGAAGTCCAAGACATAGAGAGTGATGAAGAGGGAAACGCTTATGAAGATAACGAGTCTAGCTCGCCAGGAGGAGGAGAAGATGAAGAAGAAGGATAGGGAGGAGGAGATGAAGAGCAAGGAGGAGGTGAAGCTACACCACTTGAATTCCCCCCAGTTGGGACAATAACACCACAAAAGAGGAAGGTTTCTATGAAGAAACCTTCAACAAGGAAGAAGATGCACGCTAATAAGCCACAACTAGAGGCCACTCTCATAGAGGATGACATCATTCTGGTCTGTGAAGCTATGGAGGATGCATTTGAAGACATATTGTAGGGATATGGAGATAAGAAATAGGAGATATATGTTAGGATCGAGAAGGAATTAAAGGAAGTACAAAAAGTTGTTCATTTGGTCCACACAATACCTACTACGCCGTCTGCACCTTCCTCATCACAGACTGTAGAATTGGGGGATGAACCAGCCCAATTGAGAAGGATTGTAGATGCAACAAAAGCTCAGATCTAGAGATCTCATGAAGAGAAGGAGAATGCTATAGAATCCTTGAAAAATGAAAAAGACAAAGTCCTAATACAATTACGAGCAACATAGGATGATGTAGCTTCCCATGAAAGAGACAAAGCATAGCTTTAGGTGAATTTTTAGGAGGAAAAAGCCCAGCTATAGAGGGAAAAGGAGCAACTTCTCATAGAGCAGGCCATGGTCAAAGAAGTTATAAGTAAATAATCTCACTCTATGCCAGGCTTGGCATAGGAAGAGAAAGAACCGGTCGAAGCTCAAATAGTGAAGCTCTCTGAGACCCTCCAACAGATTCAGGCTTGAATAACAGAATTGGAGTCCCAAATAGTACCGAGCACCCCCCAGGAGGTGCATATCTAGAGGGAGGATACTACTAAGAAAATGGTAGCAAGCATAAGATCCCTCACGTAGGAATGTAAACAATTAAGTGATAAGAGCACCCAGACATATGAACACCTCACCGAGGATCCAGAGATAAGGAAGCTAGAAGTGCAGTTATAGGAGGCACAACAACAAGAATTCTTGTTGCAGGTGTAGATGAAGCTACTCACCACAGTGTAAATAATGAAGAGATCCTAGGAGCAACGCACAGTAGAGCAACATATCACTGCCCTCCAGGGTAAGGTAATGGAATTCATGCAGAAGCTACAACATGTGCAAGATGAATCTTGCAAGGTGTTTGAAGAGATTGATGGACAGGGATCACAACTAGATCAAGTGGTTGCAGTAGTAGAAAAATGCCTGGAAGGGCCTGTTATAGAGCAGACGGTCTAGGAGCTCATTGAGCAGGAGGCTCAGGAAAAGTAGGAAGTCGAGGCAGCTCGAGTTAATCTTGAGGCTTTCGAGGCAACATTGTCCACACCTGAGTGACTCATGACGAGTCAGAGGTGAGTGTTGAGGGCCCGTTGGCCCTCGACCAAGTTTTGAGGAAAATTTGGTCAGCTTTGACCCACTTTTGGACTTAGACACATTGGTCAAAGAAGGAGTGCCAAGGTGGAGCTGAGATCGCAGATCTCATTGATTCTGAGGGTTAAGTGGAACCAATAAAGGGTACTCTAGGGTTTTTGTAATGGGTTTATGGGATGTCATCCCATGGGTTTTTCCCATGATTAAGCCTTATTGTAAGGGTTTGTAAAATATAAATAGAGAAGAATGTATGGTAGAACTAGATAGTTAAGTGCATGTAGTTCTATGTGGATAAAGTTTCTTTGTGTAAAAGAATGTCTGTGTGTTAAGGCTATGTGCTCGATAGAGAGTTAGCTCTGTTCCTTGACCTAGTTTTGGAAGGAGGATCTAGTGATCAATGCACAGATATCATGTCTAGTGCGAAGCTCGACTCTGCGGATTAGTGCACAGGAGTGAATGAATGTAAGATTCGAGCGAATAATAAAGAGATGAAGTGGTTGGTGGATGTAGCCCCACACTAGGGTGAACCATGTATATCTGATGTCTTATGGTTTTCTTTGTGCTATGTTATTTTTTTCATAAATCTTATTATTGCTTTGATTATGTTGTGTAATAGATAAATATGTTGTTTCTTAAGTGATTTACTTGTATTGAGGGTAAATGAATGCTAGATCTAACCTATAATTCTTAGTGCTAAGTGCTCAAGGTATATAATCAATCATTATTATTGCATCGATCTATATTTGGTTATAATTTTCGAAGTGTTTTATCATAGATCTATGTCCCAGCCTGGTTACAGAAACATGTGTCCTGTAACCCCCCCTACTTCTACCTCGGGTAAGACTTTGCCTGCTTCACAAGTGTTGCCAAAAGGGCCAGTAGTCATGGTTTTTTTGGTGTGCTGTAAGTGTTGAACCCTGGATCTGCCCCTGTTCCAACAAGTAGGAGATGACTTTTTTTATTCTTGCATATCATATTCATGAGGGAGAATTGTATTGGAGCTCAACTGCTGGAGCAACAAGGATGAACTTTAGGAATAGGGTGCAAGAGTCTTTCCCTCTCTTTCTCTTAAAATCTCATACAAGAACATAGAGCACATAATGATGGGAATGTTAGGTACCATTTTTTAGAAATTTCTCAACTGAAGGAATCCTAGTTGAGGGTGGTTTTGCCTATCTGCAAAGGGGATTTTCTCACCACACCTTCCTGACAAGTTCTAACATGGGGAAGGGATTTAAGGAGTGCTAAGGTGATTTTTTTTCTCTCAAATGTCTTTTGGAAAGAGTAATAACCTTCTAGTATATTCAACTATTTTTCTAGATTGTTACACACCTATTTGTCATGCTTTAGTGAGGGCTTGTTTGTCATAATCCATAAACATGTTGGAGGATAAATTTCTCATATGAAGGTCAAAATATTATGTGCATGTGTATTATTCATTTTTATTGAAAAAAGGAAATTAATTTAGTGTGAGAATCCACTTCACAACAAGTTTATTAATCTCAAGGAGAAGTTGAGAGTCTCAAGGATGGTTGAGATATTTTCTCAAGCAGATATCCTAATTTGATGGATCTTGAGAGATATTTCCTCCTTAAAATTCTTCAGAGATATTTTCTCCCTAAGAATATTGGAGATCCCAATTTAGTGGATCTAGTGAATGATTTCTTGGTGGTTAAGCCTCCAAATCCTATACAATGATGGAATTCGAGGATTAGAAAGAGGGAGAGGAGAAAGTTTTCATATGATACTTATGATATCAAGAGAGAAAACTTTATAGTGCATTCAAGGACTGGATTGGGAGCTTGGAGGAATGTTAGTGCAGCAAGGTTGTAAGTTCCCATGTTCTCATAATACATAACCTGGCCTATTTACTTCATACTGTTGTTTATACATGTATGTATGTATAGATAGATATGCTCTTATATAATGATATATTGTAGGAGTATAAAGTGTTGTTTTGTTCCTTGCATACTTTCTTCATCATGATAGAAGCTTGGATAACAAGACCAAAGATTGAAGATCGGCAAGGACAACTGTCGAAAATCAATAAGTCACACTTCTTTCTTCTATCTTCTCTACCTATAGACACAAATAATATGTCTAAAGGAATGTTAGTGTCCATTTGTTTGTTTTTTTGTCTTGGACAATAGGGGTGTAGATATCCAAGGGATATTTCACCCGTCCGCAGGGGAAATATTATGTAACATAAAATTGGCGAATCCATTAGGGAAGATATTGTTGTTTAGTTAGTTTCTTCCTCAACTTTTGAATATATATTCTCAATAAATTTTCTTGTTGTAAGCCACATTATTTTTTCTTGATCTATCAGTAAGTATGTTCCAAAGCTATTTGCAAATTCTCAATCTTAGATATGGTAGATCTACTCTAGATCTATTAGTTTTTGCACTTGCATGATTGCGGTCACAGATTATCCATGCCCACATAGCAACCAAAACTTTTTGGTCGCTAGCTGCTCCACTATAAGGAGCGACCAACCCCTCTTAGGAACTAGTTTCTACATTGTAGGGGGTGACCAACCTAAGAATTACACTACAGGGAATGACCACTACCTTGTGGTCGACCTCTATCTCTATGAAAGCAGTGATTAGAGCTATGGTCACCTTGTGGTCATTAACAAGAAGTGATTGTGCTCTAAAATCCAATTTTTTAAGGGACATCCTTCAAACAACGAAAATATTTGTGTCTTTCCTTTCTTCCACTCCTCCATATCTCTCTCAGACCTGTCCCAACAGTTATTGTTGTAACATTTTTCAAATTAATTTTGAAATTTTTTCTTGTGTGCCATTTCGTTCATTTTAATAAAATCACCTTTTGTTTTGTGGGTGTAGTTTAGGTCATCTAATCTCATTCCTCCAGGATTTAAGTGTTGGTGGTACTTTTGTGAGAATGTCCACTTGTTTTTAAAAATCATTTTGGTGTTCCTTTAGATTTTTTTTCATTTCTTAATCAAATCCAACTCTCTCTATTTTCATCTCATCTTAGAAGTGCAATCCTTTTTCAAGTTATTTGAAAAAACCTTTTTTTTTACATTTGAAATATTTGGTTTTGCATTAAAGACATTCTTGTTCTTGAATTTTTCCTTGGGTGATTTTTCATACTTAGAGTGTTTGGTATATAATTGAAAAGGGCTTGTATTTGTTTGGTATTTCAGAAACATGTTGGTGCAAAAATGTTCAGACTAGGGTCCTCCTTAGGTTACCAACAAAAGGTACCGAAGTAGTCTAGAGCACTGGCATTTTCATCTTCCCGAAAGGGAATAAGTCTCACCCAAAGCACAACCGAGACAGGAAGGAGAGGGAAGGGTAAGGAGAATACTTAGACATACCTTTGAGTTATCAAGACTTGTTGTAGTCTTGCACAAGATAGATTAAACTTGTAATAGTTCTGAGTAATTCCTAACTAGGAGACAAAGAAACATATTTGTGTTTCCATTCATAAAGAAGCATTTAGGCATATCAGACATAAAGAGAATACATAACAACATTCCACTCATTCATTAGGACTAAATACATAGGATGTGTATTCAAAATTTGTACCTCCACTTATATTAATGATACCAAGCTCTGATAAATTGATCGTCTCGTTCTTACCCAGATCTCCAAATCCTAGTTATACTTTAGTATGGGCCATTACAACATTAACTCTCATCATAACATCAATATTAACAACAACAATAACAATAATAGTTCCCGACTAACATCCTAGAGAACAATAAAAACACTACACCCCATTAAATAACCCTTTTGCAATCCTATCGGTCTCATATATATAATTTGATCTTTTAGGTTTGTTGGTTGAGAACCCGAAAGTTCTCTATTCTTCTTGATATTGTTGCAACTTCTTTCCTCAAAGTTGATGTTGCGTTGTCCTTCTAACCGCTTTCTGTTTATTTCTTTTGTCTGTTGTCCAACTCCTCAGTAGCTTGTGAAACTCCTATTATCCAAAATAAAGTTGCAATGTGTCACACGAAACTTCTATTCAACAAAATGAAGGGCGCAACAGGCTCTGACCACAATCCTTGACTCGCCCTGAGTCAAGTCTTCAGCTCTTCCATGGTATTTTGGTTGGCTTGTTGTTCTTCCTTTCCTTCTGGTTCTGAATTTCTTTCATTTACATCTTGAAAAAATTCTGATTTATCCTCTTCAAATGAAGAGCCTAACTTAGGTATGAGTTCTAAGGCTCTCTTCTTGACCTCTTAAAATTTATCCACTTTTTCCTGCCACTTTCTATCATGAAGTGAAGATTCAACAAAAAATTGTTGAGTGGTGGTTGTGATACACTCTTTTGGATTTGATGCAACTAAGGATTTCCATTATAAGTCAGCTATGGAATCCACTTGATGCATCTATATATATGTTGTCTAAAATACAGGTCAAAACTCTCGAAGTTCCTTCTTAGCCACAGTTTGGGATTCATATATCGGATTGAGGTAATTTTCTTCTTGATAGATTTTATCGAATTTCTCATGATATTCCAACGGATCTAGGGTGCTGGCAACTTCTTCATTGAGCGATTGGATCTTCATGCACAAGTCCTCCAATGTTTGGTTGTGCCTTGAAATGATTCACATTCAATAACTAACCTCTCTGAATATGTTTGTACATTGTTGTTGGCAGCTAATTCAATTTTTCCAATTGCCCTAAAAATATGCCTACACCCAATTGTTTTTTAAAATGACAAAGTCATCGTCGCATTTTGCAACTAGACATTTGTTTCATTTTTTGCGACAATTGCAATTTGATTTCGATTCAGTTTTCACAACTGAAAGTGTGAAAACCCCTCCATTGTTATTTGGACTGTTATCATCTTCTCGTTGATCTCATGAAAGGCATTTACCTTTGGTTTGCTATTGAGTGGCTAGAATATTCTTTCAAACTATGCCCATGCACTTTGATTGTGAAACCTAATTTCTTTGGTAAGGTATTGAACATGTTAAGTTATGAGTTATGTCTGATTTCATAAGGGTCATGGATGATCTTGTTTTATATGATGTGATCTTCACTATCATAACTTCTTAACTTATCGATTTCATAAATTCATTGGTTGAAATGTTTATACACTTTGATTATGCTAAAAAACACATGGGTCATATATCAGTTTGGTTTCATATTTGAGTGGAAAATGTTTTACACTTGTCGCATTGGTAAAAAAWTTTGGATTTCATGTTGGATTGAACTATACACTTGGCGCATGAATATAACATATSGTTTTGGTTCTACATTTGATCGATGGCACGTTGATATGGTTATACACCGATTTGGGTTGGCCGATTAATATGTTTTAAACATTATGATTATTGATGGAACAATGTTGTATCCAGCCATTAATACACTGCATGGCGGTGGTAATCCCACCACCTTCRAAYGCATTACATTGATTYATTCCCCTTTGAGCGCTTGCARTTGTTAATCCCTATCGTTTTTTCTCCTGCGTATTGTATTGTTCAAACCAAACCCTATCATGCACAGAAKCCATGGCTGCTGTCGTAAGGGACGAGCCCAACGAGTGCCAAGAATTACTGATGTTTGATGGTGCTTATAGCGATCTGGAGAAATTTGGGTGGCTCCTGTTTATAAAGAAGTTCGATGGTTATAACCCTATCGTGGCTCGRCAATTTGCATTATCATTCGATGGMTRCCGAGCCAAAGTTGGAGATGTCCAACTTGAAATCAACGAACAGTTTCTTAGCTTGGCAACCAGCCTACGTGCTATAGGATAGAAGTGGTCAAAGAGTTSCAAGGTGGATGACGTCCTGTGGACTTTGCTATTCTAATCTCGAATGGTGAACTCATGCAACAAAGGTTTGCCTGCAAAAATGTTAAAACCATGCTGGCATGACCTCCTAATGATAATCAAGCAATTCATTACTTGCGAGGGTAGGTACGGGTTCGTTTTCCTATTTCACCTTCGTCTATTGATGGTTTTTATGGGTTTCGAACTTAGTATGCCCCACTACCTGCATAAAAGTTTGTTCAAAATGGCAAAAAGGTACAAGTGTAACCAGGCCGATACTAGCCTCTTCCATTTGGGGTTGATTAAAATGATTATGGTTTATGAGTTGGGGTTACGTCGTGATTGTTGTGCCGATTTTCTGAGTCGTAATGGATTTGAAGAATCAAACCCTCCACAAGTTGATAAGCCTATGGTGGCCAAAACCCAACCTATTCCCCTTGTGCCTTACAACGTTTTTCTACCCAAACCTCTACCCGACTCACCTACGAACTTGCCTATGGCTGTGACCAAACAGGTCGAAATTGCTAAACCCAAAGCCAAAAAGCCTAAAGCTAAAAATAATGCTAATTCTAAAGGCAAGAAAAATGCTAGGTTAATCTCTCCCATGGAGAGAAATAAACCTAAACCCCCTGCCAAATCAGAGCCTATCGTGGTCAGCGAAGACTCTGATTCAGAGATTGAACGTTTTCTCGCCGACGAGTATCCTTACTCAGAAGGCTTGTGTGACAAA
>JASDQU010752903.1:10072-29138 GCA_032191745.1 Picea mariana | reverse complement strand
TCAGTATAAAAAATGTAGCCTTTGCTTATCACTTTTGTTTCTCATTTAAGTCTCTCAAATTTTGCTTGAGCATGTGAAAACATATAACTTAAAAGACTAACACTTAATTAAAGAATAGACAGTGAATACTTCTCCCCGATGCGCTTAAGAAATTCGACATCAGAAAGGATTAAGCGTGAAAGGAAATCATTCAAGAGAACCAAGGTCTTTGAGCACCGATCTTCGTCGGTGTCAACAAACAAAACTTATTCTTTAGTGACAAGCGTCACTCAAGGATATCACCGGCAATCGATCCCTTTCAACGTTGGTAAAAAGTGAGATGAGCAAGCCTTGAACGAAGAATGAAATAATATCACTGATCGTCGACTTCCAAAATGTTTTCGGTATTGGGATATTTCAAGGACGTGACCCACAAGAGAACTACGCAATGGAAATATTTCTGAAGGCTGATCCCCGATAACTTTGGCATCATCAAATTTTAGAAGGATAGCCCGTAGAGGATGTGATAAGTCAATCCCTGATTGTCAACCCCCGATACCTTTCAGCCTCGACAATCCGAGGTTTATTTTAAACACCCACCTCCTATCAAAAAGGTTGAATCCGACTGAGATGCATGATCAAACCGCTTGTCCTCATTTTCCATCTCTCGTTGCCTGAGTGATTAGATGTACGATCTAGTTCTCCCCTGAGTCATTACTAGATCTCAAGACCCACATCCCATCCCGGACCAGTTCTGCCATGTCAGCACCATACGATGAAATCAGTCAGCGTTGAAGGTTTCTCAAGAGGATACCAATGGGAACATACACAAGGATATCACCGATTCCTGATCTACCCATTAAAAAAGAGACGGGATGGGACGTTTTAGCTCTAAGATACAATGGATCCAAAACATTTAAAGAACTAATTAATTCCAAAAATACCGTATTAGTTACTAATCTGTGTGTCAATCGAAAGGACCATTTGAACCTATCAATACCACACATCACCCTCCGTGCCCACACTGTCAACCCACGTAGAATTTATTTGCAGAGATTTGGCGGTAGGTTGTTTTGAATCTCACTCATGATTCAAATTAATTGGTTGATACAACTGGTAGGATCTCTCCCGTTATATCCTCTTGAGTCTTTTTTTTTAAATGATATTATTCTGTGTGCAAAGAAGTTTGAAACATCTAGAGGAGCAAGACAAGCAATCTAGGGAAATCTTCCAAGGTCCAGTGATTATTAAAGAACATTTTTAGCAAGCATTATAGGTATGTACCTGTCTATGGATGTTTTATTCTTCATTTCATATGTTTTCATCCAATGTTACTCTGTACACATGCCTAAAGGATATTTTTTGGTTACAGGGACAGTACCTCAAAAGAAACCTACCACCAGAAAATATCTGAAAGCACCAAAGCTAAAGGAACCAGAGGTAGGAGAAGGCTCTTCCCTAGCAGTCACAAAATAATTGGACCTTTCTCCAAAATTGGTGCCCGTCATCAAGACATCCACCAAGGAGGTTGTCGCTCAGCCTACAGAATTTGGAGACACAGAGGCAAACATTAGGACCAAGATAGTATTCTCATGCTAGGAAGATCTTTTTAAGAAAATCAAGTGGAAGGAATTCCCGAAATGTACCTCACACAATGACTTCGATACAAGGAAACTCGATGATGAAGTCCTCCCGCATGTCTGAAGGGAATACCTGGACATGGTAGCGAGAAGAAATCCAGTTTTCCCATGCATTGAACTCTTGAAATGTCTTATTGACCACACAGACACTCAAATATGTCTCATTAATGATGACAATGATGAGTGTGTTGGGGTTTTCCTTCCAGTAGAGGTCCAGAATTACTACAATATTAGAGAGCTAGAGGAGCAGATGAACACCGATTTTGTTATAAACTTCTATGAGAAACATGACACTAGCAAGGTGGTGGATTTGTGGTGGAGAGAGGATAAAACATTCACCAATCCGACCTCTGATTGGTACCCAATGACCATCCTAAGGGAGTTGTACATTTATCTAATCGCCCTCCTCTACCGATTGCATGGGGAGAAAGACTACTCCAGGTTTTCAGAGGCTTGGATTCCTTTAGCTTATACTGTATCCATTTTCAGAATAGGTTTTAACTGGGATGCCATCATTTCCAAATAGCTGAGCACATGCATACGAAAAGCTAAGAATCAAAAGGAAGGAGAGACTCCAGATTTCTACATGGCATCTTATCAATTGGACATCATCTATGTCAGAAATGTATTTTCTGGAATGAAATTAAGCCAACACACCTCATAACTCCTGGTCCATGTATATTTCAACATCTTATGGGAGAATAGGTACAAGAAATACTACTCTCTCATTTGTGATCAATTTGTTGCACATGCTCATTCTTTATTGTTAAAGAAAGAGTGCCCAAGGCTGTCATATGCAGCCAAAAAGATTATATCAAAAGGTTGCCACTAGTACCTAGATAAGCATGATACTTACATCAGGGTTTTCAGAGCCACTGAAGCACCACATATGTTACCTTTGTATGTCCTTGATCAACTAGTAATTAGATAAATTTGTTACTAGACCATCTTGCAAGTTTATAATGCTACTCTAATAAAATATAAGAAGCGGGTGTTCATACCTTATGGATTCCATATAGGTTTCTACATGGTAAAAGACATTGTTCAATCCAAACAGGAAGGGTTGAATCAATTGGAGTTCTGATTCCAGACTGGCCTATTTTGCAAGAAAAACCTAAAAGGTTTAGTCCCAAAGCATGCATCACAAGTATATTCCTACTGGGCATACACCCATGACAGGTTTGAAGATGAGAACTTCACCGAAAATGCTTAAGACTAGGATGAGGTGATGGTTAGGATGAATGACTCCAAGGAAACCCATTTCAAGGCCATGAGTTTGGATGAGAAAGAAACAGTCCTGGAACATTCATCTCAAGAGATCCTCAAGGACATAGAAGAAAGGATGGCATTTGAATCAGTCAAAGTAGTGGAATCTCCCTAGGAGGCTACCGAAACATAAGAGATTTCATAGGTAACCCCGATACAGGATATGAATTTGCACAAGGATCAAAATGTGTGAGAGAGAGGGTTACTCATGTATCAACAGGCCCAACAGATGATGAATTGGACATAGGATAACTTGGACCTCATTAGGATGCCAAGGCTTTTGACTGATAGCTCAGAAGAAAGCTCGATGGGGCCAAGAAGCCCTGATTTCATAAACCTTGATAACATCAATGGGTTAGGTGACCTTCAATCCATAATGCCAGTATATGGATCACTGACAGGCATCGCAAGGCATCTGGAGGCAACCAGGGTATCCGTAGAAACAAGTGCATCAGACCCCCTCCGCAAGTTAATTAATAGATATGATGATGATGAGAGCGCGGAGGTATCTCTCGAGACCGCTGTGCATGTCCAAGAAGAAAAGGGACATGAGAAGACTTCTTCTCCTCTTGGGGTCTAAACCTAGGAGGTCCAACAAAAAGAAAAAGAAGCCGAGATTGGCCTCAAGATAGAAAATTTCGATGCGCTAGAGACCTGAGCAGAAAATCCGAAGGACAAGTCAGAATAGAAGAGCCAAAGGAAGGATCCCTGCAAAAGGAAATTAAAGTTTCAACGGATGATGCACAAGTAAGTATCTCGTCTACTCCTGATGCCTCTATTTCACTTGATACTCAGATCCCCAACAAGTGACAGGCAAAGGTCGGGCCTTTGGAGCGCAATGAGGAAGTTCAAGAACCCGATATTGAACAAATATACACCACCAGAATTTTGGGAGACACACTCACATGGGGTGATAAAAATTCTTGAACCTGTGGAAGAAGTAGCCTATATATATGTGATCACTTATGATCAAAAGATAAAATATATTGTCGAATGGACCACCAAGAAAAGGAGGATTAAATTGGACCGCTCCATCCTCACCACTACAGAGGAAGAGTTGATAAACACAAAAAATGCCAGAAAATCCAAACTTATCAGCATAGGGAGAGAGATATCAGATGCCACACTAGACATAACTAAAAGGGATGAAAAAGAGGTGGCTGTCGCACTGAAAGAACTGGAACATTTGCACCACCTAGCTAAGTATTATCAGGACACCACTCAGGCTACATGATACTAGAGAAGAAAGTTCAAAGAGGCTTACAACAAGTTTACAGATGAGCGACACCTTTTTACTACAAAGATAGATGAGCTCCAAGAAGACACTCTCGTGGAACTCATGACATGAAAGGATATGGAGCAGTGGTATGAAAGGGAACAACGATCCGTAGAGAGAATCAAATACATTGATGTAGTTCAACAAGGCCGAGATAAATAAGAACATGACATCTGGATGTTGATAAAAAGAAGTCTTGATCACATGAAGCGATTAGCTGAGTATTGGGTTAAAATGTCTCAGGAACCACATCAGGAAATTCAAGAGCAGTGGACCAAATGTGAGAAATGTTGGGGTAAAATCAATAAAGCGATGAAGGATATCAGACTCCCTGAGTTCAACACACTTGACGACTTTGTCGAATTTCATGACATAGTCGAATCGCACACCAATAAAGATTCATTATGGACCTAAGAGCTAGTGAAGGTGACCAACACAACATTGAGACAAGTGCAATGATTTATGTAACATCTAATCAGAGATCATGTTGTGCTTCAACAGCTAAGTGCTATTCTGATCAAGTATTGGATGCATGTGGTGAATATCAGAGAATTTTATGCACTCCAGGTGGAACAACATAGATTTCCATACACCCAAACCTATGAGGAGA
The DNA here is from genome assembly GCA_032191745.1 of Picea mariana. Lineage (NCBI taxonomy): Eukaryota > Viridiplantae > Streptophyta > Pinopsida > Pinales > Pinaceae > Picea > Picea mariana. Next base: position 24,367 of record JASDQU010752903.1, on the reverse strand, counting down.
TGTTCATAAATTGGTTGGAGTACGAGACAAGTCATCCTTTCAAAAGGATATCCTGAGATGACTATCGTAAAACTGTTAGAAGAGAACACCACGTGGAGAATTTTTTTTACTTATCTACACTTAGCCATTATTTTAAGTTGAATTTTATGTTACAAATAAGAACATTGACCAATTAGTTAGAGGTCGATGGTTGTTGGAAGAAACTCTCTTTTTTGGTTTGTTAGGAACTATTTCTGAGCTAGCTTTAATTGGGAAGTCCTTCTGGATTAGAGAAAAAGTTATTTTCATCAAATTCATGTGTGATTGGACATGGAGAAGAACTATTTCCTATCTTGTTTCATGAATGATGTTGTAATGAGTAAGAGATATTTAATCTATTGTCAAGTTACCTTGAGCAATGTTTTGTTTTTCTTTACTTTAATGATGAAGATGAATCATTGTGTTATCATGTGATGGATGATTAGTGTAGGTGAATTATTTTGCTTTCCATTATCTTATCGCATATGTGTTTTTTTTTTTCTGATAATTAGTATCTCAGATAGTAATTGAATGCTCACATGGTTAACATATCAGTACTAGGCCTGTGGTATAAAATTGTCATCTGCATGCTTGAGTAGTGGGTTATCCCAAGCTCAATCTCTTCTCTAGTAGTTAAAATTAGTCCTATTTTGTTTCCAAGTTGGTTTATACCAGATTACATCTTATATTGGTCCCACCTAAGAGAAAATAAAAAAAAAGAGAAGGTCGAAACTAAAGGAGATGCCTTCACAAGAAAACATAAAGCCCATCAATTAATTGGCCAGATCACAAGGTCTGGAGAACCATTCCAACATTAAACGTTGCGGAGTATAATTGGGCCTCGGTGGGGGTTTTGGTTCCTACTGTTGAACTAAAGGGATTTAAGACCCATCAACATAATTGAAGCTAGAAAGGGGTCCTGAAGAATGAATGGCTGAATACATATTTCACATAGTATTTCAAACAACCTATAGATTCAAAATAGCCCACATGCATGGCTATTCATTCCCAACACAGCCCACACATGTTGTGTACTCCTGAAATGAGTAACTCACCATAGCCTAAGGAAGAACCTTTTTACCATGACATACTTTACGCTCTTCCTCACGAGGAATTAAATCAATTCAAAATAATCACAAGAGCATACACCTGACAGATCGATGCGTTGTCCTTAGCTCTGAGACTTCCTCGAAGAAAAAAACAAAGAAGACCAATGGTTAATAATCCCAACAAGGTTTTTGTGCACATGGTAGAAGAATTAATATTTTCACAATCACTGAAATCCAATATCCTCTTGATCTGATACCCAAAACACTGGTCGGCAACGTCCCTGAACAAGATGATTTCTTGGAAGAGGAGGAGTTTGTAATGATCCCAAGCCAAATTTTTCACTTGGTATCACTAACTACTACTAATTTATTGTGGTGCAGGTGTTTATTGAGTTATTAAGTGCATACAAGATTCATCCAACACATGAAGATTATAACACAATCAAGATATATAGAAGCACAAGCAAGATCTGACCTTTTTATTATGCAGAATCAATATAATAGATGGGTGATCTGGCATAAACCTCAGATGGTCATACAATCAATAGATATGAGCTGCTAGAAAATTCTCTACCGATACAAAAGAGTCCTTCAAAGGATGAATAAGTAATGGGGACCAATACCCAGCAGATATGGATGTCGAAACCCTCTAGCTGAAGAGTGCCATGCTCCAAGTGAAGTCTGAAACCCTCAAGAATTCGTCCCTGATGGAAAGATGCTCCAAATGAGTTCAAACTCGGCCCAATGATTGATCAGGGAAGTGGGAACCTCCTCCTATAGTTTCAAGCCCAACTTCCAAGTGTAACCCCTCCAACTGTTGGATCTCCTAAGGAAGTTGCACCCTCCTAAATAGCTGGAACCCCAATGCAATTCATCTGTGAAGGAATACAACTCCAAATGACTTGAAACTCACTTGGAATGTAGATCAGGCTAAGAAAACCCCATGGAAGAAGTTTTAGAACCAAATCACAAGCAGATCACCCTAGATCTAAGTTTTTATGACTCACAGGATGTCCCCTATGGCTCCAAGACATCCCAATCTGTAGATAATGATATGGGGATGATAACCCTCCAAAAAATTCCTCAAATTGATGATCATGCCCCTGCAAACAAAACCCAAGTGTCGAAATGGCCCCAGGCCCTCTGGATAAGCTAGATCGAACCTCCCTCTAGATAATGGTGTGCCCTACCTTCTGAAGTGCTAGATGGAGATGAACTAATACTACAATGGTGTGGAGGAATCTTTCATCCCTGAGACCAAGCTGTGGAACAAGGTGAGTGGATATTTCACCACTGAGTTTCTCACAAGGGTTTGTATAGCAACACCCCCAAACTGAATGCTCAAGAGCAATAGAAAATGCTAATCCAAAACCAATATGAATAATAGGTGCTCCCCAACCTCTTACTTATACCTTTTCCTTCTAATTCTCTGTTGAGTTAGGTTAACTCCCGGGGTTAATCTTCTATTCTTTTGTTGAGTTATATTTTACCTTTAATCCCCTTTTTTCCTTTCTTAAGTCAACTTAAAAATATAAATTTAGCTTCATTGACTTCCCCCTTCAGTGTAAGACTATGACCTAGTGGGGGTGCCCAGGTCACTGAGTCTCCTCATCACCTCTCTAAAAGGTGGGGGACATTACAGTCTCCCTTGTTTGAAATTACTTGTCCTCAAGCAATTCCAAACCTGCTTCTCTTACCACGTGTTCCTGCTCCCAAGTGTCATCCTCAATGGGTAAATCCTTCCACCTGATCAGGTACTACTTGATGCTTCGATTTCTGAGCTTCTTCTCTCAGACTTCTAACACCTCCTCCAGAATCAAGACAAGTTGTCCCTCCTCATCCATGGGGGGTAATACCTCAATAGGTCTGATGTGTTGACCGAGGGATTTCTTAAGGCACAAGACATGAAAAATGTTGTGAATTCTTCTACCCTGTGGAAGCTCCAGCTCATAAGCTACAGCCCCTATCTTCTTGCTAACTCTATAGGGTCCAAAGAATCATGGCTGTAGTTTCTCCTCTTCGATTATTTTAATGGAAGCCTTCCTATATGGTTGCAATCTCAAGTAGACTAAATTGCCAACCTCAAAGGTCTGGTCAATTTTGTGCTTATCTGCTTGGACCTTCTGCTAGTTTTGTGCCCTTTGTAGATGATCCTTCAATTCCCTGATAATGTCTTGGCTTTGCTGTATCCAATCCTGTACTGTACCATCGGTGCCCTGCTGTCTCCGAATGCAATCTCTACAAATGAAAAGGGATCATAGCTATACAAATCTCTAAATGGAGACGTGCCAATAGACATATGTTGGGTGGTATTGTAGCAATATTCTCCCAAATGCAACCATCTGACCCATGCCTTATGTTGCCTTGCCACATAGTTTCTAAGATAGCCTTCCACCCACTTGTTGACTATCTCTGTCTGTCCATATTTCTGCGGGTGATAGATGGTGCTAGGAGTCAAGGCCATACCAACCAACTGAAATAACTCCTGCTAGAAAGCACTCATAAACCTGCTATCCCTATCACTGACAATGGTCTTGGGGAGGCCGTGCAATCTGAAAATCTCCCTGAAAAATAGTTCGGCCACCTGTGCTGCACTGAAATCAGTAGCTATGGAAAAGAAGTGTGCAAACTTCATTAACCTATCCACCACTATGAATATGCAGTCCTTTCCTTGCGTCTTTGGCAACCCGGTGATGAAATCCATAGATATGCTTTCCCATTTGTGCTTTGGAATGGGTAAGGGTTGCAAAAGTTCTGTTGGGTGTGTGTGCTCATCCTTGTTTTCCTGACATGTTACACACTCTTTGACGTGCCTAATCACATCCTCCTTCAGTCCTTTCCAAGAGAATATTTCTCTCACCTGCCTATACGTCTTGCTGATCCCCTGATGTACCGCCATTGGTGAGTCATGGCATGCCTATAATACCTTGGCCTTGAAGGCCGACCCAAAAAACAAGAAGATTCGATCTTTATAGTAGATGAGGTCATTAATAACCTTGAAATATTCATCTTGTATTTGTCTGTCCAGTAATTGGCACGCAAACTGATCCTCTGCATATTCCATCACTAGCTGGTCTTTCCAATCAACTGTTATCCCTGTTATGGCAAGGATAGATGGTCTCCTGGATAAGGAATCTGCTACCACATTATTCTTTCCTTTGACAAACTCAATGTCAAAGTCATAGGCCTATATTCTACTTACCCATTTTTGTTGCCTCTCGTTCAAGTCCTTTTGTTCCAATAAGTATTTGAGACTGTTATGATCTGACTTGACAACAAACTGAGCACCTACCAAGTATTGCTGGAATTTGGCTAGTGCATGCATGATCACCAACATTTCTTTATCATAAATGGTGTATAGTAGCTCAGGACCATGAATTTTTCGGCTCTTATAGGAAAGAGGGTGCCTCTTCTGCATTAGTACGGCCCCTATTCCTTGCCCAGATGCATCACACTCCAAGGTAAATGGATGACTAAAATCTGGAAGGCCTAAGACTGAGCATGTACTCATCACCTTCTTCATCTTGTCCATCATTTTCTGAGCCTCCTTGTCTCACTTGAATGCCCCCTTCTTAGTCAAATCGGTCAAGGGTGCACATAATTGAGAGAATCTCTTGACAAACTTCTTGTAGTATGAGAACATTCCCAGAAATCCTCTCAACTCTGTGAGTGTCTTAGGAGTGGACCATTCCATGATGGCTTCAATCTTCTCCTAATGCACTTGTACCCCTTTTGCTCTGATAATGTGTTTTAGATAAAGGACCTCTATCATTCCAAACTCACATTTAGACTCCTTAGCATATAGCAACTGTTCTTCCATAATTGAAAAAATCTGGTCCAAATGCCTAAGATGCTCCTCCCATGTCCGGCTATAGATAAGCAAGTCATCAAAGAATACTAACAGGTGCTTCCTTAGCTGCTTGTTGAATACATGGTTCATACATGACTAGAATGTAGCAGGGGCATTGGTTAACCCAAAGGGCATCACCAGAAACTCATAATGACTGTAGTGACATCTAAAAGCTATTTTTGAGATGTCTTCCTCCCTCATCTTGATTTGATGGTAGCCAGAACGAAGGTCAATCTTAGTGAAGTAGACGACCCCATGCAATTTGTCCAATAGTTCATCGATCCTTGGTATTGGGTACCTGTTTTTGATGGTCTTTTTATTCAAGGCCTTGTAGTCAATGCACATCCTCATAGTGCCATCCTTCTTTTTCACCAACACTACTGAAGAAGCAAAAGGACTACTGTTGGGCCCGATGTGTCCCGTATCCAGAATTTCCTTGATGGCCTTTTATATCTCGTCTTTGTACTTCTTGGGATGTCTGTATGGTGTGGTGATCACTGGTTTGGCCCCTTCCTCTAGCTTAATAATGTGCTCAAATCCTCTATCTGGTGGAACCCTCGGAGGAATAGGCCCAAACACCTTGTGGTGTTTGTCAAGAATTTACTTGATTTTGGGAGTGTAATGAACCTTGCCCTATTCATCCACACGTGTCACAACCCTGCATTCGGTTGCATATACTATTTCATCTCTCCAGAAGATGGATTCCATCCTCTTGGTTGTGAATACCTTTGCAACATTCCTTGTCATGCTCTGAAGCACTACCTTCTATCCACCCTCTTCTCTGAATGACATTTCCATCGTTTTGTAGTTGGTGGTGGTAGGTCCTAATGTGATGAGCCACTGAACTCCTAAGATGATGTTGGTATCTGGAAGATCCATGACATAGATGTACTGTGTCAACTCATTCCTTCCCAAGGTAAGCTTTAGGCCTGGAATATATCTGTCACAAGGCATGGTGCTTCCTCCTACAACCTCCACTTTGAATCCTTCAAATTCTATTGTGGGTATGTGTCTTCTCTTCAATAATGTTGCATCAATGAAGTTGTGGGAAGCTCCTCCATCAATCAAGACTAAGACTCTCTGACCCTGCAAGACCCCCCTCATTCGAAAGGTTTTATACTTGGGAACTCCACTGATAGATGCCAAGGTGGCCATATTATCATGTTCTATAATTTGTTCTTCTTCTGCTGCCTCAATGGTTTTTGCCTCCATGTTTTGTATCTGTCCAATCTCATCTTCTTCTTTATTATCTGAGGTGACCTCAATCTAATGTACCTGTCCATGTCCCATGCACTTATGTGAAAGATTTCATGGTTCCTTGCATGTGAAGCATAGTTGCTTCCTTCTCAGTTCTCTCCTGGTGTTATCCTCTATTCTGCCACGACCCCTGTCATAACCCTTAGGGTCACATCCTCCCTGGTTTATTGGAGGCCTTTGATCTCTTCCACCATTTTTAAGAGGAGGTCTGGGTATGAATTTTGTTTTAGCAACTGGACCCAAATCCCTTGTCTTCCAAATGGCCTCCTATAGGTTAGTAGGATTGAAGGCCTTTACCCAACCCTTCAAGGGTTCCATCAACCCTTCTGTGAAAATCATCATGAGCCTGGTTGGGGACATATCTTGCACCATCACTGCCAACCGATGGAATTCATCAATGTATGCCTCAGCCATATTTGTTTGCTTGAGTTGGGTGAGCTCCCGAAAATGTAGCTCAGGATCTCCTTGATCAAATCTATCAATGAGCCTCTGAGTGAATTCTATATAGGATACAATCTGGTTGTGGATGAGTGTGGTGAGCCCATGGTACCACCAGTCATGGGCCTTTCCATCCAAGTACATAGTGGAAAACTTGATGGCCCCCATCTCTCTCATGGGGTTAATATGCAGGTAAGTATCCCGCTTCTTCACCCATGCTTGTGCTGTCGTCTTGGCCATACCATCAAAGTATGGAATCTCTATCTTCCCTGCCCTTCACTCAAACTCAAATCTTCCCCTATGGTTCATCCTAGGCTGGTTTCTGAACCTGAGTTGACAATACTAGTATAGGGACATCTGTCTTTGAACCCTCATATCCAAGTTGTAGTATTCCTTGGTACTCCTAGCTAATTGTTCCACAAAATCTTCAACCTGTTCATTTTTCCCTTGCTCATCTATGAATGTGGGCATGTATGGTCTGGGGTTAGCTCTACTACCTGAGTGTCGACCTAGTTGTTCATCTATGAAAACTAGCATGTATGGCCAATGATTGGCCCTGCTACCCATCTACCCATGGAACATGCTACCTCCCAGACTTCCTTCGGATCCCGATGCTTTCTCTAGGTTATATCTGACTTCCTCATGGGTTCCACCTGAAACCCCAACCTCCTTATTCCCATACGTATTAGGATCCTTACCTAAATGGTTTACTTGTATCAGAAGTTCAGTTATCCTAGTTTGGTTCTCGTTCATCTTCTATAGATTCTCATCAAATTTCTTCAAGGTTTCAAAGATTTCGGCCTGTCCCCTCCTGTTGGTTTCCCGATACTCATCCAACTATTGGACCAAGGTGCTTTCTGTGTGGTTCATGTTTTGCTGGAACTTACCAAATTCGGCTACTAAGAAAGCCAAGCCCTGAGGCTCATGGTCATCCCCTGACCCTTCCATTTCTACCTCTGTTTCACTGTTATTTTTCTTCCTCCAACCCATAACAATTCCTCTATACCTTTGCATACATTGATCTCTCCATAGGTTTGGAGGATTGAAGCTCTAATACCAAAGTAATGATACCAAGCCAAATTTTTCGCTTGGTATCACTAACTACTACTGATTTATTGTGGTGCAGGTGTTTATTGAGTTATTAAGTGCATACAAGATTCATCCAACACATGAAGATCATAACACAATCAAGATATATAGAAGCACAAGCAAGATCTGACCTTTTTATTATGCAGTCTCAATATAATAGATGGCCAATCTGGCATAAACCTCAGATGGTCGTACAATTAATAGATATGAGGTGCTACAAAATGCTCTGTCGATACAAAAGAAGCCTCTGAAGGCTGAATAAGTGATGGAGACCAATACCCAGTAGATCTAGATGTCAAAACCCTCTAGCTGAAGAGTGTCATGCTCCAAGTGAAGTCTGAAACCCTCAAGAATTCGGCCCTAATGGAAATATTCTCCAAATGAGCTCAAACTCGACCCAATGATAGATTAGGGCAGTGGGAACCTCCTCCTACAGTTTCAAGCCCAACGTCCAAGTGTAACCCCTCCAACTACTAGATATCCTAAGGAAGTTGTGCCCTCCTAAATAGCTATAACCCCAATGCAATTCATCCCTGAAGGAAGACAACTCCAAATGACCTGAAACACTCCCGGAATGTAGATCGGGATAAGAAAACCCCGTGGAAGAAGTTTCGGAACCAAATCACAAGAAGATCTCCCTAGATCTAAGTTTTTCTGAATCACAAGATGTCCCCTATGGCTCCAAGATGTCCCAATCTGTAGATAATGATATGGGGATGATAACCCTTAGAAAAGTCCTCAAACTGATGATCATGCCCCTGCAAACAAAACCTAAGTGTCGGAATGGCCCCAAGCCCTCTGGATAAGCTAGATCGAACCTCCCTCTAGATAATGGTGCACCCTTGTTGGAATCACAAGAACAACACAACCTGCTACCTTCTGAAGTGCTATATGGAGATGAACTAATACTAGAATGGTGTGGAGGAATCTTTCATCCCCGAGACCAAGATATGGAACAAGGTGAGTGGATATTTCACCACTGAGTTGCTCACAAGGGTTTGTACAAAAAAACCCCCAAACTGAATGCTCAAGAGAAATAACAAATGCTAATCCAAAACCATAATGAATAATAGGTGCACCCCAGCCTCTTACTTATATCGTTTCTTTCTAATTCTCTATTGAGTTAGGTTAACTCCCAGGGTTAATCTTCTATTCTTCTGTTGAGTTATCTTTTACCTTTAATCCCCTTTTTTCCTTTCTTAAGTAAGCTTAAAAATATAACTTTAGCTTCATTGAAATCCCCCTTCAGTGTAAGACTATGACCTAGTGGGGGTTCCCAGGTCACTGAGTCTCCTCATCACCTCTCTAAGAGGTGGGGGACATTACAGAGTTTAACTCAGAATCTGAACATATGGAGGGAAACAATGACCATAATGAAGAAAGGGGAAACCCACCACTGAACAATCAATCCTGGTTGKCYAGAGATGCTTTAGCCCTCCCGGGACCAGTCCATAACCTTCCCCGACATCCAGAGAAGTTACTTTCTAAGTTTGACCCATAAACCTCAGGATTGCCTGAAGATCATATCAAGAAATTTATACTAGCGATCAGACTTATGAATGTCCAACATGAAGACGTAATTTGCAGGATTTTCCCCTACACTTTTGAGAACTCAGCCTCCACTTAGTATTTCAACCTACCTGTAGAATCCATAACTAGTTGGACAAAGTTTCAAAAGGATTTTTTAGATAAATTTGTCGAAGAAACCGCTATAGGAGCTCTAATGGTTGAATTGTTCACAACCACCATGAATTCAAAAGAGAAGGTTAAATATTTCAATCAAAGATTCACAACCATCTTAAAAAAATTCCAGCTCGAAGGTAAACCAACTCAAGACTTGCAAATTGAAGTATATGCTAATGCGCTCTCATCTTCTAGTTCAATTTTTTTGAATAGGGATGCCAAATGAACATTAGTTGAGAATTTTGAAGAAGATAAAATGATATAATTCTAGATGAAAGGGTGTAAAGAAGGCTAGGTCTCTTTAGTTAATAAAGAAGTTCAACCTCCTCTGAGGAGAGGACTCTTTCTAACTAGACCACTAGGGAAACAAGCAGAACAGACTCCCGACAAGGGTAATGGAGACATAGAAGATCTACAATGTGTGGTTAAGAAATTATCAAATGAGATCATAGACATGAAGAGAAATGTAGCGGAAGGAAACCAAGGCCAAAGGCCCTATAAGCCTTCTTTAAAAGAAACCCATTGTTCAAAGCAATTGAACCTCCCCTAGTGTTGGCAGCCAATTTTTTTTTTTTAATTTTCCCTAAGAAGCTACCTACACCCATTGTCTCATTAACGACAAGTCATCGTCGCATTGTGCAATAAGACATCGTATTCATTTTGCGACAATTGCATTTTGTTTTCTCTACAGTTTTCACAACTGAAAGTGTGAAAACACCTCTTTTGTTGCCTTGACTATCATCGTCTTTTATTTGATTCTACTAAAAGACATTTGATCATTGGTTATCACATGACTGCAAAAGTTCTTTCAAACTGTGTCCATTTCACTTTGATTGTTCAAGTCGATTTATAAACCATCAAGCATAAAAGTTTCTTGATCACATTTGGTGTTGTCAGGGTTGTGATTAATTTTGGTTTTAAATGCTATGATCCTTATTGCTATGAGTTCTTGGCTTATTGATTATTTGAGAATTTTGGTTGCATTATTCCAAAAAACTTTGAAATATAAACATGTTGAATGCGGAACCAAAACACTTGATAATCAAATAAGTTTGATTTGATATGAAATTACAATGGTTTGAGTTTCACAAAGGCGTATCGATTAATCTTTGGATTTCAATTTTATAAGTCGAATCGATGCATAATTTGTTAGTTTGAACGGTCATTGGCATGGTTGGATTAACATTGGTTTGAAATGTTTAATTGACATGATCGATGGTTAGTATTGGAGTTCGTTTGAACTATGCACTTGGCTCATGGATACAACGTATGACATTGGTTTTACTTCGGATGGATGGCACATTGATATGTTGTACACCTATGTGCTTCGCCGATACTCATGGTTTAAACGATTTTGATTATGGATGTAACACCACTGTACTCATTCATTAATACCTTACTTGGTGGTGGTAATCCCACCACCTTCGCACGCTTGCAATTAATCCTTGCCTCGTTGAGCACTAAAGCTGTTAAGCCATATCATTTTTGACCCTGTGCATCGTTTAGTTCGGATTCATACCCTACCATGCACCGAAGCCATGGCTCCTGTTGTGAGGGCCGAGCCCAACGGGTTTCAAGCATTGTTGATATTTGACAATGCATACAGCGACTTGGAAAAATATGGGTGGCTTCCATTTATAAGGAAATTCGATGGATATAACCTCACTGTGGCTCGACAATTTGCGTTGTCATTCGATGGCTGCCGAGCCAAAGTTGGAGACGTCCAGCTTGAAATCACTGAACAGTTTCTCATCTTGGAAACTAGTCTTCCTGTCATTGGACAAAAATGGTCGAAAAGCTACAAGGTTGACAATGTCCCATGGACATTTTTGTTTCGGTCTCGCACAGTGGACTCTTGCGACAGAGGCTTGCCTGCGAAGATGTTGAAACCCCACTGGTATGATCTCCTAATGGTAATCAAACAATTTGTTACTTGCAAGGGAAGGTATGGGTTTGTTTTCCTGTTTCACCTTCGTTTATTGATGGTTTTTATGGGTTTCGAACTGAGTATGCCCCATTACCTACACCGAAGTCTGTTCAAGATGGCCAAACGTTACAAACACAGTCAGGCCGATACCAGCCTTTTCCATGTGGGATTGATTAAAATGTGTATGGTGTATGAGCTGGGGTTACGTCGTGATTCTTGGGATAATTTCCTTAGCCGTAATGGCTTTGAAGTGTCAAACCCTCCGCAGGTCGATAAGCCTATGGTGACCGAGAGCAAGCCTACCCCTGTACCCTAAAGTGTTCTACTACCCAAACCGCTACCCGATCCCCCTACGAGCTTACCCGTGGCTATGATTTCTAAGCCTACAGTTAATCGGCCTAAAGCTAAAAATGGTGTTAATGCCAAAGGAAAGAAAAACTCTCGCTTAATTTCTTGCATGACGAGAAACAAGTCTAAAACTTATGCCAACGCTGACCCTATCATGGTCAGCGAAAGCTTTGATTCTGAAATCGAATGATTTCTCGCCGACTAGTACCCTTACTCGGAGGGATTATGTGACAAGCCTGCATGCTATTTGGTCAACAATCTGCCACCTTGTCTAAGAGGTAATCCTAAGTTTCCTGGCATTAAATTAGCACAAGGAACCCTCGGTGAGTCAGCAAAACCCCCTTCTATTCAAACTGTCGCTCCACCTTGCAACCAGTGTGGGCTATGGTTGGAGAGGTATTACACCGATGTGCCGATGTTGCAAACCAGGATTCGTGATTTAGAAAATTAAGTGGTTAAGNTGTCGATGTTGCAAACCAGGATTCGTGATTTAGAAAATTAAGTGGTTAAGCTCTCCGGTCAGGAAGCACAGGTGAAACCCTCTGACAAGAAACAACGAACCACTGGCTCTATCCTGTTCAAGAATGTCGAGTCGGCCACGGCAATTGTCAATTCGAAACTGGCAGAATCTCAACAGTCTACTTGGTATAACCCTCGCCCATTTATACGACACAATCATAATCTTTATGTTCGTTATCAACTCGCTCAGTTACATAGACATGCGCTGTTGTACATGGTTTGTTTTGGTAAATCAAATTTTGTTTAAAGTTTGAGTTGGATTTGGATTTTGATTCTAAATGATCATATTCTGGATTTGATTGTTTAAATTTAGTTATGATATAATGCTCTGTCGCTTCTATTTTAGAGAGCCGTTTGTATTTTAGATTTTGGAACATGATCTATCTTTTGGTTATCATGCACATAAATGATGATTTCTTTGTTACCATTTAATCTTCGTTTGGTTTTGATCCACACAGATACGATGTTGATTTTGTTTAATAAGAAAGGTGTTTTGTTTTACATTGATGATTGATGCAATTCGTAACTATAACCCGATTACTAGCCAATCAATCCATGAGGCAAATCGACCCTATTATGTTATGGGATGACTGTGTAAGTTGGTCACAAATTAATGTGTGAAACCAAAACGACATACCCAGAATGATGATTCATTCATAATTGTCTTAGACCCGATCTCATTTGATTGCTGTCCAGTTCACGGTTAGCAATGCTGTTTGTTTTTTACTGTGTCATACTCTGAAATTGAAATCGATGATAATTTTAGTCAAAGCTGCTACCCATATTTTTTTTGAGTATATCGTGACAACCTTTCTCAATTTGATTACAACAGAATCTTATGCATAATCTACAGCTCGCCTATCTTTGTTATTGGTTGAAACGACTATGTATTGCTACAGCTGTAACGAATTATAATTAAGATGTCGATTCTGATTGTATTTGATTACTGTTTTGGTCGATTATGGGTGATGATTATGATTACATCGTATCTCCTGTGACTTGAATCAAGGATTAATTTGTTTGATACAAAACAGGCCTGTCAAAAGTTTGACCATGTTTTATGGTAACTAGAAACAGGGCATTTATTTTTACCCTGTTTGATTACATTTCTTTTGATATGGTTTGATTTTAATGATAAATTTGGTTGAATTATTAGTCGTTCAATGATTATTAAAAGATAATTCAATTTGATTTTATTTGATTGTTATCTGATCCTGTTTACTATTTTGATTAGCTACAGAATCAGATGATTCTGTAGCTAAGTCTGTAAAGTCAAATTGTTTATTGTTTTCTTAATAAAATACTCTTCTAACTTGATCTTTTTGTCTAATACAGGCAAATTCGAATTGCTAATGAATATGAGGAGCAGTTGGAAGATATCTTAAGGATTTCACTTGCATTTTATTTCCTTAGTTTAGGTGATTTTGGGATTATTCCCAGATTGTGTAAACTTATTTGATATTATCCACAAGGATGTTTTACCTTGTGAGAAACCTATATAAACCTATGGTTTTGTAATAATTGATCATCCTCAGTTGGGGGAGAACAAGGATATGTAATTTTGATTCAAACTGGAGAAGAACTGGTGTTTTTTCATAGCTTTTGCTTTTCAATATATCAACACTTTGTTCCATGTTTTGTATATCATTTTGTAAATGGTTTAGTATTACTTTGCTATCTAAATCAAATGCAAGTGATATAATTTCTTTACTGTTATACATATTCTGTCTCTTCCTAAAAGAAATTAGGACATAACAGTTATAGATTCATTTTATGGATGATAGCTTTGTCTTCTTCAGAAATTGAATTGTTATATATGAATTTACTGCATAATAGGTTTCCCTTTTGCAGGAATTTATAATCAGAAAAATGTTATGATTTCTTTTATGTCTTGTTTGTCCTGTAACATACTTCAGGAAGCATCATAGCTGATCCTTTGCGAGAAGCTTAAGGGATAAATGGTGTGAATTTCTTCCTCCAACCAGCTTAAGAAGCAATCATATACATGGCAGACTTGGAGCGTTTCCAGGTTAATTAGAGTGTAGTTTACTGTTTTCATTAAGTAGTTTAATATAAATGTAACCTTAGTTAGATTTATATTAGATCATTTAATTTCG
>JASDQU010752902.1:140959-154338 GCA_032191745.1 Picea mariana | reverse complement strand
GTCCCAAAAAGGCCATTTCGGCATTTCGGGTACCGGGGAATGCAAAGGGTAAGAATTTAGGATTCTTGACCCGCGAGATCCCGAAAGGATTTGAGCCATTGGATGCAGGAGGATCACAACCATTGATCTCCATTTGATTTGGTACTTCAGTATTTCGGGTACCGGGAAGTCCAAGGAGCAAGGGCCGGGCAACCTTGCATCGCGAGATCGCGAAACACGAAATCTCGAAGGCGTTGAAGAGACATGGAGGAAGTCGGCATTTCAGCATATCGGGATTCAGGATTTCAGAATTCCTGAAGGAAAGGAGTCTGTGCTCTTGGGTTAGAAAACCCCAAAGTCGCGAAAGAGCGACAGATCCTTGGAGTGGAACAGTGAAGGTGGGGATTTTGGGTTTCGGCATACTGGGGATCCCACAGACAGAGAACCGGGCAACTTCGCATCGGAAGTCTCGAAGTCGCGAAATGTGACACATCCTTTGGAGGAGAAAGTGGCCAGGGATTTGACATTTCGGGCATCGACACTTCAGCCATCCCGATGACTAGGAGCCGGGGCTCTTGGTGTTGAAAACCCCAAAGTAGGCTACGGTCACGATGAAGAGGAGTCACATGGACTGAGATATGGCCCAGAGGGCTAATAACCATTGAGTGCCATTCGAGCATTTCATCATTTCGGTGATTGGGGGATCGAGGAGGCAGAGACTCTCAACAGTAGGGCTCATGTAGTCCTAAAACCTGAATTTAATTTTTGGGAAAATACTGAAGGTCATATTCGGTAACCGTGAGAAGGTGAAGCTCGCGCCTAATGCATGTTTGCGCAGGCGGGGTTTCACAAGGACCTGTGGATCGGGTTCGTGAGGCCTCAAGGAAGGCCGAAAGAACCATTTCGGTTCTGCAGATCCGAAGGATAGAATGATCCTAAGACCGGGAGGTTGTGCAGAACCTGCTGAGGCAGGGGGTGCTGCGTCAAATGGTGAGACCCACTCGCTGTCTGATATAAGGTAAATGAAATCAGCATTGAGAAGTTTCTGGATTTCTTCTTTAACAATTTCTTTAAGGTTTGGATTCATCCTCCTTTAGGGTTGGAAAATGGGTCGCCATTCTTCTTTAATGTATATATAGTGGGTACATAGTTTAGAGGAAATGCCTTTCATATCCATGTAATCCCAGACAAATGCTTCTTTATGTTCAATCAATAATTTCATCAATCGACGAGTTTCAACAGTGGATAGATCGGGATTGATGTTCAAGGTTTTTCCAGGTTCAATTTCTACAATGATGCTCTTAAAACTGACTTTAGGAAACAATTCATATATTTCATCATCTTCTGTTACAACATTTGTTGTTACAGTGGTTGTTGTTACAGCTGAATCATTTTGATTTTCAATTGTTTCTGAGAACATTTCTGAGCTCATGTCTTCCTGGGTGATGGGGTCAAAGACTCTAATCAATCGGTGGTGCGTGTTCCATGTAACAACAAAGGAGTCACAGATAAAACAGTTGATTAATTCATCCTCTATCTTGTCTTTGAAACTCAAGGCTTTTCTTATGGTTAGCACAGGCAAAGCACTTTCATCCTCAGTGTCCATCCATAAAGAATGTTCGGGTTCTGCACCGGGTTTAGCATGAGGATACAGGGTCAGTTTTTTTGTGTCATAACCATCAGAGATGGTCATGGAACCAGATCTACAACCAATGAAAGCATCAGCTGTAGCTAACAATGGTCTTCCCAGAATTAGAGGGTGGCCCCCCAGACGGGTTTTGGGTTGCAAAATGAAAAAATCAACAGGATACCCCCATGAATCCACGAAAATGATTAAATCATCTATTACTCCTTCTGGTATGATGGTAGAATGATCAGCTAATTCGAGAATGGTAGGAGTAGGCCAGACTTGTGTTATGAGTTGCAACAATTGTGTAGTTTCTATTGGCATGATGTTAATTTCCGCCCCTAAGTCGACTAGCACATGGGGGATAGATGTTTGTCCAATTTGTACAGTAATTGTAGGGTTTCCTGGGTCGCCATATTTAATAGGTGGGGTTTTTCCTAACATTAGTTCAGACAAATCCCCCACTACATGCACTGTGAGGGGGTCCATGGGTTTTCATCCAGGTATTTTTATACAAAGATCTCTTACAGTATTGGTATAAATAGGGACATCTCTTATCACTTGCAATAGTGGAATATTAACGTGCAGATTTTTGAATTCTCCTAAGAGATTGAAAGATGGTAATTCCATAGGTTTGGTAATTGTCAGTCTCTCAGGGAATGGTGGGTCTGCTGACTCTATAATAGGTTGGTCAATTTCTTCTGTATCAGTAGATGGTCTTTCCCATTATTCCTTATCTGATTCTGAAGATGGAGCATCTTCAATTATTGGGTTGATTATTCTCCCTGATCTTAATTTGATTTCATCACAAGGCATAGGAGTAATAGACAAGGCTGACACATTTTGTATATCTATGTTCGAAACGACCTTATTATTTGGGTTTGGTTTAGGTCGCACAGGCATTTGAGGTCGTAAAGGAGGATTGTACAGTGGGGGATTGGGGGGTAACTGCAGCTATTGCTACTGGTACTGGGGTTGGAACTGTTGTTGATAGAGGTTCGGTTGGTGATGGTTTTGATAACTGAGCTGTCATTGAGGGCCTCTCCAATATGGGTTTCATTTTCCATGATGATTCTATTGATGGGTCATAGGTAACCATGTATTGGGATCTTGATAAGGGGGTGACATCTAATGTGGAGGGGGAGCGTTCGTCTGGCCATATAGTGGTTGATTGTTCCAACAATTAAATGTTGCAGGAGAGAATGAGAGTTCATACCTTGACCTCTTGGCTGCCATTGTATCCTTTGTGTAATTAGATAGATAGCCTCTGCTTCCTCATTAGTTTCCTTCATTGATGCTTTTACTCCTGGAAGATAGGGACATTGATTAGTAGCATGATCTAATTCACAAATAAGACATACCTGGACACTATTCAATGGGCACTCTCTTGGTGGATGTTTCTTTCTGCATTTCAGACAAAAAATGCACAATGCTTGCTTTGATTATGCTTATTTCTACTTGATCTACAAAGTGTCAATTTCTGAATCAAAAGAGTTAATCATCTCTGCTTTGAAATTTTCTAACAGATTACCTATTTATGCTCTTATTGCTCCTCCATTGGTTGATTTCTATACCCTTGAAAAAGTGGTATCCTTGGTAGCTGACCTATTCTTTGTAGATCCTCGAGAACATCTTTTACATAGGTCTACAATGTCCTCATAGGATTCCTTATATATATCTCCCTTGCCAAGCATATTCAGTATATCTAAACAATATTCTCTAACTCCTTTTAGCAAAATAGTTTGCAAAATGTCTTTACTCACATCCGGATGTCCAGACCTTTGTAGATTATACTGGAGTCGTTCCACAAAATCTTCAAGGGTCTCATCTTCCTTCCGAGACATCTTGAACAATTCCTCCCTTCATTATCTTGTTCGATAGTAGTCTTGGTACTTGTTTAGGAAAAGTTGTCTGATCTGTACCCATGTTGAAATGTTCTCTCCTCCTAGGCTCATAAACCATCTTAACACATTACCCTTCAAT
Source organism: Picea mariana (assembly GCA_032191745.1). Taxonomy (NCBI): domain Eukaryota; kingdom Viridiplantae; phylum Streptophyta; class Pinopsida; order Pinales; family Pinaceae; genus Picea; species Picea mariana. Next base: position 150,749 of record JASDQU010752902.1, on the reverse strand, counting down.
GTAGTTGGAAATAGTTTAAGCTTTTGTGCAGTGGTAGTGTAGTCATAGCTTCTACAAAAAATGTCAAATTCAAATAGAAACTCATACGGATCCTGACTAGACAATCCATGAAAATTTGGCAGAGCTGAGAGAGGTATGTTTTTCATAGGAACCATCCTTCGTGTGGGAACATCAGAAATAGGAAAAACCAGGGCATAGATAGTATTTTCATTATTTACTTGATCTTCATTGTTTTGTGGGTTCTCTTGGTGGAACTCTTCTTCATTATCCCCTTGATTTTCCCTATGTGCTCTTTCTCTCCACTCGATATGAAAAGCGTCTCACTCTTCTTTAGTGACTATCCGATCGTTGATCTGATAAACCGCTTCTTCTGGATTTTCCCTATTTCGAACTATACTTCCTTGATCTTCAATGTTCTCCAGTGTTGCTTGCTGATTTGTTGGTGAGAAATCTTCAGCTTCGACTTCAGCTTCAACTCCAACCCTTGATGAAAACAATGTTTCAAGAAGGCATAGTTCTTATGACTGAGGATTACATCTTCTTGGAGGATTTGTAGGGTGAAAAATAGATCCTAAAGAAGAATCTGCTCTGGCTATTATTTCATCAACAAATATTTGCCTTCCCAGTGTAGGATTTCTTCCTCCACATCCTCTGGTACCTGTAGGGTTAGTATTTTGGGGAATACGTCCTCGCGTTCCTTGATTCATGCAGACTAATCATTCCTTAAAAAAAAAACTATTTTTCTTACAAAAATCTATAATTATATTCCCTGACAACAGCTCCAAAATGTTAGGAACTTTAATTGTCTAAATGAATAGAAAATTAAGGTGTTCAATATAAATTGTCAACCCAGGGAAGTCTGTTATTTCAAGATAATTGTGCGTAGTCTATGCTAGATTATGGAAGAAACACTAATCTAATTGTAGTAGGGAAAAAGAAACAAAAATTATCACTAACACAATTATGCTGACACAGCTGGAGGTCTACAAAATTGAAATCACAATTTGAAATCTAAACTGATGAGTGTATAAGAATCCTGGATTACCTACTCTAATCTAACTTTCTATTTTACTTTTGCAGGAAGAAGTTCTCTACTAATTGTAGAAAGAAATCTACTTATTGCAAGAAAGTAATTCACACTTTTATTTTCTTTTACTTGAAAACACGATTTTAATCTAATGCAGAAAAAGGGAAAGCAGTTCTCCAACAATGTTCAGGAATTGACTTTTAATTCTCATGAGACAGATTTATGTGCATCTATCAGGAAGGAACTAGACTGTAACAACAACTATATTGTAGAATTGTTTAACAGATAAACCATTCACATTAAAACAAGTATTCTGGAATTCAAAACATAGGGGAATATGTGAGGAAGGTGGGCCCTTTCCTTCTCACTGAATCCTCTCAAAGAAATAGGCTAAAGTCTACTAAAGAAATTAAATCCACTCTTCTATTGATTTGCCAAAATGTTTGTGTACAATAAGATTTACTTCACTTCACTTTCTCACAGTCAAAATATGTCCCTCTGATTACAAAATCTCTTCTATTTAAAGTCAGAGTCATTTAGTTAAAACAAAATCAGAACATCCTTGAGAATCCTTGATTCTCAAGCTATTCATATGATATCATTAATACAAGATATAGAACTAATCTTGTAAGTTAAAACATGTAACAATAGGTGTAGCAACTTTTAGGATCAATGGCATTTGTTGCAACAGTCATATAACAACAAAATCGGTGGAATTTGTTGCATCAATCGTGTAATAGTAGAATCGGTGGAACCTATTGCAACAGTCATGTAACAGCTTCCAGGATTGGCGCATAGTTGTAATAGCTTCCAGGATTGGCGCATAGCTGTAACAACTGGTGTAACAATAATGACCATTCTTTAAGACTTGGTTGTTCTATACATTTCAATCATTAGTTGAATCATTTTATGGGTAAAGCATGTGAACGTTACCAATCAAACATGCCAAGTAAATGAAAATATAAAATCAAGATAAATGATGCATACCTTGGGAAAAAAATGTTCTTAGCACGCATTATAGTAGGCATTAGCTTAGATATGATAAGGTTGAATAGGCAAAATATGTGATGAAAAAGGGACATTTATGGGTCCTAACAATTCCATGGGGACGAATCCTTTTGTATTTCAAGTGGTACATCGAATCATGATACTCAACCAATGCCTTGGGCCTCTAATAATTTTTCTCTTGGTATGCTAGACATGTCTTCACACTTGTCATCCTCTGTCTCATCTTCTTATGTGAATCCTATTTTTGGGTCTAGGAGCATGATGCCTCCTTTTTCTCCCTTTTCATTTGGTGGGGTTCATATCCCTCAACCAAATCCCATGGTTGGAGGTTGGAATCCTCCCTCCTCTAGACCCAATACTATCTTAACTTTTCCAAGAGAAAGTTCTCAAATGTGATCGCTTTCTACTTATTACATCTCGTCCATCTATCCTTCTTCCACTATGCCAGTTCCTATGAATTATTTTCTCATGGTAGACCTCCTTTTGTCCTTTGGTGGTTCATCCAGAGGGAGTCAGCATTACAATGTGGGTAACCTGCTTCACGAAATTCCTTTGTTTGGGGTAAAAATATATCCTCACCTAAGTAACCCTTGTCATGTCACTTTCTCTTTGCAAGCGACTTCCTCAGTGATGATGCCCTTACAACCTTTTATGAATTAGTTTGTATGAGGATCCTATCTTGTTGGACAGGGCCATGGTGTATAACGAGACCCTTCCTGGCCCGCAATTTCTCAAAACTATTCTTTCCCAAAAACGTGGTCTCAAATGCTGCAACCAACCATTGCAAGTCATGCTGGAAGCACAAGTCCAGTCACTGCGAGTCATACTGAAATTATATCACCAAAATCTACTAGTCATGTTGGATATAGGTCAACAAACTTTGCAAGTCACATTGAATACATGCAACCAGCCGCTGCAATTCATGCTGGGGGAACAAATCTAGTCATTGCTAGTCACACTTCACATATATCACCAACCCTTCCTAGTCATGTTGGAGATAGGTAAATAACCTCGGCAAGTCATGTTGAAGACATACAACCAGTCACTGCAAGTCATGTTAGGGGCACAACTCTAGTTACTTCTAGTCACACTCCACATACATCACCAACCTCTGTTATTCATGTTGGGGATTCATCACAAACCTCTGCAAGTCATGTTGGAGATGAGCTACCAGCCTCTACAATTCATGCTAGGAGTATGCCACTAGGCACTACAATTCATGCTGGGGGAATTGATACAATTGAGAATCCTAGAAGTATAGGACGTAATACCAAGTTCCTTTGTATACTTTGCAAAGTAGGTCACCTAACTCATTTGTGACCTACTACTACAGTGGTACAAGAAGCGTGATCCTTATCGAGGGGCCCTTCGGGTTTTGATTCGCCTTTGGTTTCCCAACCTTTTGATCCTTCTTTGGTTGATACATCGGTTGTGTTGATGCAATATTCGATCGACACCACTTCTAATTTGGGGAGTGATGCATCTCTTGACCATTTTGTCTCGCATCCTATTCAACCAAAAATTGAAAAAGTGGTCATGGCGACACAATATTCGGTCGATACCACTCTTCTCTTGGAGAGTGACAAGTCTAAGGAAGTGACATTATCAATCCCACTCTTCTCTTGGAGGGTGATGCATCTTTCGACCATGTCCTTAGCGTTTATAGTCCTATACCTTTTGAACAAGGGAGCATTCTACTCTCTTCAAGTAAACTCCCTCTAGGTCCTAGGGTGGCTTATTTTGATTGGAATAATCTTTTATATCCTTGAATTACCTCTTATACACCCTTCCATATAAGTGACATTCTTCAAAATATTGTAGATAAGTTAACCTATGCAAGTATTTTATCCTCCTAGACTTGCAAAGCTTTGGGTTTTCCCATCTGTGAGTTGCCAACTTTCGATAAACATCTTGCACGTGAGCCTTGGCCTCCCCCATCATATGATCCTTAGGAAAACATTCTTGAGTCTTAGTTAATCTCTTTTTCGACTCTATAAAAAAGAGAAAAGATTGTCAAGTGAACTTGTCTCTTTCACACTCATTAAATGGATTTGAAAGGGCATTTATTTGGTGTAAGTTTAACCCTTTTTCGGACCAAGTAGATTAATTTCGAAAAGGAATACTCTAGTCACTAGTGGAAAGAAGAGTTCTCTTGGGTATTGTTTTATGCTTTTTTGAGCCTAGGGGACTAAATTCACAAAAAAATACATTCTTTGGAGTTAAGTTGTAATTACATTTCATCCTCCTGCTTGCAATATTGAGCCTATTGTCAGTTCTTGCTTTCTCGTTACAATCCTATTACGTCATAAATTCACATCACCATCTAAACAAAACCTTGTTTATATCGTTTTCAGCTTGACACCCTGTACCCTAAGAGGAAACATTCCCCCAATTTTCCATGCCCCGCTTGCACTTCCTTGCATTGAGCATAGGTATTTTCCACTATTGGAACTAGTTGCTTACTTGCAACACTTGTTTCCTCCATTTTATATGTTAGCACTCGGTAATTTCCTTGGGTTGTATCAAGGAATCCCAAGGTAACCTCAAACCAATCATTAGTATTGGAAGATAGCCCTTCCAATCCAGAGAGGTCTCTCTCATGCAACTCATTCACCCAGTGTCACCTCAGTAACCAGTTGTTTACTAAAGAACAATGGCTAGATAATTGATAGGAATAGGATTTAAAAGGTGGGGTTTGGGAAGACAAGGAAAATAGTCCATTGGGCATGGAGTCCATCTTATTCATAAAAATAATACCAGTGTCTGGTTATTGGATATCTAGGGACCAAAGGCAAGATAAACATTTTTTTGCAGAGAAAATGTTCATCAATATATGACAACAAAATAAAAGGGAAACATACTCATTATATAAAGAGGACTTAACATTGAGTGAATTATTTATATAAATCAGTGGAATTTTGACAGCAAAGGACTGTTGGAACAAAACATCTAACAAAAGGATGAATTATGAGCTTACATTTCTATGTGAGTAAATAATTGCTAACCATTTATGTAACAGGGAATCTAACAAAGGATTAATTCCATGAAATATAACAGTTACAATTGAGAAGGAAATGTTAATGAATTTAAATGGATTGAGAAATAACTAATCAATTATACATACTGCAAAACCAATATCACATGAATCTCTTTTATGGACATCCTGTACTTCTGCACTCTTTGTATTGAATGTATCTTAAAAAAGGATTACAATAGCCAAGAATGGCTTCCTTCGGTCCAACCCGCCCCCCCTTTTGTTTCTCATAAAAACATGTATTTATAGATATACTACATAAGAGATTACCCTCATACAAAAGTCTGAGGGTAATAATTACATCACCGAAATAAGAAATGCCTAATTATCATCAAAAACTGTATTCAAAATATCTTCAAAGTCTTTGTGCCATCTTGATTAGAGATCCTGCAAATGCTCCAAACATCTGGGACAAAGTGCCACCTTAGATGCTGGTTGGTGCTACCAAATGGTCTGAAGATAGTCGTTATGCTATAAAGGGTATCTCATTGATATCATGATCAAAACTAAAATTATTATCCTTGGTCAACAACTAAGAGATGATTCATCATTATGATCAACCCAAAACTCCTGAGAAACGGCCATTTATGCCTTTACTTCCTTCTTCCTGTGAGGTATCTTTCCATTTGTGCCTTAAGATGTGGAAACCGAATTTCCACTTATGTCTTCGAATGCAAGGATGCTGCCTTTGATTCTGGAAAAGATAACAAAGTGTCTTGAATAGATGAAATACTAAAATCAAATATAGAACTACTACCTCCTTTTTCAACCTATCTTTTGATTGCCAATGATTCTAGGCCTAAATCTAATGCAATCAAGGATTCAAAATGATTTCCATAAAATTCAAAAACAGAAGGAGAAGCATACAGTTAAGGAGAAAGATATCTCTCTAGCAACAATATAGATTGGGGTGCTTGGTGGATAACCAAGAGCCCCAGGAAAATTCCAACCTCTTTTTGAGTAAGAAGACATAGTCCCTTAGCCCTCTGTTCTGTGTAATTTATCTCCTTGACCTTCAAGTAAGGGGTGCTCTCTCTTATGGCCGTTAGTTCACAGACTTCAATAGTGGTTAAGCCATAGGTACAACCACTGAAAGCCAACATATATTTCTCATAGCGTAAATGCAAGGCTATGTATGGACCATATGATCTCATCCTCTCAACCAATAATTCTCCCATTTCTTCAATGTGTGGGGAAAAATGAAAAGCATCATAGTGCACTCGACAATGCAAATTTTGGATATCCAAGGGTAAGTTATTATTTGCAAGGTGAGAATATGATTTTGAAACTCGAATCACATTATACTCCTGCCACAAAGGATCTATCTCCTCCTGATAATATTCCACACCAGACCAGCTTTGGAAACATTTTACTACTTTGGTAAAAGATGAGAACTCCTTTGGAAGTTTCTTGATAATTCTGATGTCATTCGCCAAAGAATTTATAAAATTCTCCTCATCAAAAACATCAGAAAAATTGCTTGAGTCCTGCTAGAATGATCCTTTGTCCAACTATGTAATTACTAATGTAGCATTGATAATGCGGGCAACTATGACCATATCACAGATACCAGCTCACATCTAATTCAATCCTCCATTAGTGTGCACTAGTAAGTAGCCTCAAGACTCTCCACAAGTTTCATATGACTCACTTAGCTTCACACATGGTCTAAAACCTCAGCTTGGTGTAGGCTTCCATAGATTTCCATAACCCGACCATTCATCCACACCATCCAACTATCAAGTCTTTTGAGAATTTTGTGACAATCTAGATAAATGTGGAGTGGTTGATTCACTTGTCCAACTTAATTTGCTACTGCTCTGCACTCCAAATTCACCTTGCTACAAAATGAATCTTTCTTATCAACGTTGGAAACCGTGATGCAAGCTTGACCATGCTATGATAACCACCATGTTTTCACATGGGAATTGTCCCACATTTCTCTGGAGAGTTAATATATTGTTGTTTAAATATGCCAATGAATGCAAAGCTTATCAACGTGTAGTGCACCCCTTTTGGGCCCCCTCATGAGCTCCTCCTCCATGTGACCTTATGTGTGGCGCTTAGGTGCTCGATCTCAGCTAACTTGTGTTGTTTTGCAAGTGCTTGGCTCAGTGCTTTAATTGGTGATTGGTCCCATGAGGTAACTGGACAAAAATATTTTGCATAAAACTCAAATAAGCCTTTTATTTATTATTTTTTCTTTTTACCAAAATTTTAAATTAATAATAAAGTATTATTTTAAAATTATATAAAATAATTTTAAAACAATATTATTTATATATTATTTTTAAGAACTGTAGTTTGGTTTAACAAAACAAAGGTAACTTGTCATTTTTAAGACCCTTTTCAAAGATTGAGGAATTGTGAACAAAGAGATATGGGAGGGCCTCGACAAATTGGATGTGAAGCTTTGAAACTTTTGACAAATTCTGATGCAAGGATTTGAGATTTTGATGGTAGAGAAGCTTAATGAAAATGGCGAAAGGTTTAAAGGTTTACTGCAGCTATGAAGCTTATGCCATGCAACATAAGGATTTAAAGCTAGCGCAACTTGAGAAAAGTTTTTGGTGAAGGACACAAAGTTTAGAAATTTCAATATTTTGTTCTAGCATAGGCTCCATCTAGGGATGGTTCTTTCCTGCAAAATTCCAAGAATAGTATACCATGTGCCTTCATCCATTGGGCGACTTGAAATCAACCCTGTCAAAATATGAGCCCTTCCTGCAACCAAAACGGCTTATTCTCTGCAACTAAAAACGTTTTTCACAAGTGCCTCCATTGGGCTATGGAGTCATCATGTCTAGAAACTAAACCATACTGGATGCTAAAATGAGAAGCAGACTAATGAACTGAAAACAGACCGAAAACCACAACTACACTCTAATGCTCGAAGTTGAGCTTATTTATATATAATACTTATTCTATCTAGTTTCACTGATCTGCTCAAGTATAAGACTATTTCCAAAGAATACAAGCAAATATCCGACTAACAAATTTAATTGCGCTTCCATCCTTGAGCACAAAAATGATAGGAGCAGTTGCAATTTTCAAAAAATATCTTGGAAGCAGGTACTTACAACTTTTAAATTCTGCCCTCAAGAAATCGAAGATAAGAAATTTAATGCCCCATTCTGACTCCATTTAAATTTCCATAGGATGATTGCTTTTATGATGCTGCTGACTGGTTTCCAGCTGAAAAAAATCTCCTTGCTACTCATTATCTTCAGGAACACCTTCATCATATTCATCAAATATTGGGGGAAATTGTTGTAAGTTTCCATTCATGTTGCGAAATAAATATTCTCTTCACTATCTAGATACTCATCATATATAGGCTCTGAGACACTTTCAATTACATTTTCATTACTTCCATCATCAATATTATCATCACCATCACCTTGCAGATCTTCTTAAAATGACTTTTGGATAGCATGTAATTCATTACATTTAAAGTCATCTAATTGATTATAAGACTGATAAGGTTCTTCTTTAAAAAAATTTGCAATAGCAAGATGACCATGATCTAAGCCAACAAATTGTAACTGTATTTGGTATTCAAAAAATTGTTGATCTTCACAAAGATCTAGATCAACAATTTCATCATCGTGTTGTGATGCAGGAGCATCGTAAGCAGCTAGCCAAGAGAGCATGAAGGCGGAAGATAGTTGGGAAAAGCGCAGCACATGTTTTGCACATTTTGAAATATTTTTGAAATATTAAGAAGTGGATATTAATGTAGTAGCTAGAAGTGTACTTGCATTTATATCTGGCTGTTGTAAATAGATCGTGAGCGATTTGCTCTCATTTGTCAATTTAAAAGACATTTAAGCCCATTTAATGAAAGTAGGTAGGTTTGAATTAATAGATTAGACAGTTTAGAACAGTAGGAGGGAAAACAGATATAGACACCCTTGCCTTTGTATCATAGTAAGTGGTTGTATCATTAGCATAGCACAGAAGAAGAGAGATGTAGCAGAGAGCTAAAAGGAATAATCCATGTACAGGAGCTTTGAATTAATATATGAATCTTTGAATCAGATTTCATGGTGTTATGATGTTTTCTGTTTATACATGGTGAATGGTATGCTTATGGTTGTTTTTATCCTCTCTGTTATGCATTTTTTATGAGACTATGCTGTGTATGTATGATTACATATTGAATGTTTGAAGTTTGAGAGAGAGAGAGAGAATGAGTTTCAATTGTTTCTCTTCCTGAGTGAGAGAAGTTCCTGAAAGGAGTGCAGTGAAACGTCCACAAGGTGTGTGTTGACAAGACTCTGAGTTTTACCTTAGAAAGCTCAGGAAGGATACTGTTGTTCTCATTCTAGCAGAAGTGTAGTTGGAGCAAAGAAGCTGTGCAAGGTGTGCATAGGCTAGTCGAGGCCTTAAACTTATCAACTAAGGTTGAAAGGTAAGGGATTGTTGTTGCAGAAGGTGCACAGAGTTGAAGAATCAAATACTTAGAAGTATTTGAAAGTCTTCCGCAAGGAGTGCGTGCAGGAGTGCTTTTGAGACTTGAGTTGCAAGTGAAAGCTCAGAAGGGTTAGTGCCTTTGAGGTATTAAAAGGGAGACAGAGTGAAGTCGCTTTGCAGAAGCCAAGTTCAGATGAGGAACATTGGTTCAATTCATAGAGGTCTTCAAGGAAGGAACGAGTTGTTGAAATTCTTTGTGGAGAACTCGCGAAGTCGCGAGGACCATGGGATTCAACGAAGCTGCA
>JASDQU010752902.1:80589-91129 GCA_032191745.1 Picea mariana | reverse complement strand
CATATATTAATTCAAAGCTCCTGTACATGGATTCTTCCTTTTAGCTCTCTGCTACATCTCTCTTCATTTGTGCTATGCTAATGATACAACCAATTACTATGATACAAAGGCAAGGGTGTCTATATCCGTTTTCCCTCCAACTCTTCTAAACTGTCTAATCTATTAATTCAAACCTACCTACTTTCATTAACTGGGCTTAAATGCCTTTTACATTGACAGATGAGAGCAAATCGCTCATGATCTGTTTACAACAGCCAGATATAAATGCAAGTACACTTCTAGCTACTACATTAATATCCACTTCTTAATCTCTCAAAAATATTTCAAAATGTGCAAAACGTGTGCTGCACTTTTCCCAGCTGTCTTCCGCCTTCATTCTCACTTGGTTGGTTGCTTACAATGCTCCTGCATCACAACACGTTGATGAAATTGTTGATCTAGATCTTTGTGAAGATCAACAATTTTTTGAAGATCACATACAGTCACAATTTGTTGGCTTAGATCATGGTCATCTTGCTATTGCAAAATTTTTGAAAGAAGAACCTTATCAGTCTTATAATCAATTAGATGAATTTAAATGTCTTATCAGTCTTAGATTGCATGCTATCCAAAAGTCATTTCAAGAAGATCTGCAAGGTGATGGTGATGATAATATTGATGATGGAAGTAATGCAAATGTAATTGAAAGTGTCTCAGAGCCTATATATGATGAGTATCTAGACAGTGAAGAGAATATTTATTTCCCAGCATGAATGGAAACTTACAACAATTTCCCCCAATATTTGATGAATATGATGAAGGTGTTTCTGAAGATAATGAGTAGCAAGGAGATTTTGTTCAGCTAGAAACCAATCAGCAACATCATAAAAGTAATCATCCTGTGGAAATTTATATGGAGTCAGAATGGGGCATTAAATTTTTTATCTTCGATTTCTTGAGGGAAGAATTTAAAAGCTGTAAGTACCTGCTTCCAAGATATTTTTTGAAAATTGCAACTGCTCCTATCGTTTTTGTGCTCAAGGATGGAAGCGTAATTATATTTTTTAGTCAAATATTTGCTCGTATTCTTTGGAAATAGTCTTATACTTGAGCAGATCAGTGAAACTAGCTAGAATAGGTATTGTATATAAATAAGCTCAACTTCGAGCATTAGAGTGTAGTTGTGGTTTTAGGTCTGTTTTCAGTTCAGTAGTCCGCTTCTCATTTTAGCATCCAGTATGGTTCAATTTCTAGACATGATGACTCCATAGCCCAATGGAGGCACTTGTGAAAAACGTTTTTAGTTGCAGAGAATAAGCCATTTTGGTTGCAGGAAGGGCTCATATTTTGATAGGGTTGATTTCAAGTCGCCCAATGGATGAAGGCACACGGTATACTATTCTTGGCATTTTGCAGGAAAGAACCATCCCTAGATGGATCCTATGCTAGAACAAAATATTGAAATTTCTAAACTTTGTGTCCTTCACCCAAAAAATTTTTCAAGTTGCACTAGCTTTAAATCCTTATGTCACATGGCGTAAGCTTCTTAGCCGTAGTAAACCTTTAAACCTTTCACCATTTTCATCAAGCTTCTCTACCATCAAAATCTCAAATCCTTGCATCATAATTTGTCAAAAGTTTCAAAGCTTCACATCCAATTTGTCGAGGCCCTCCCATATCTCTTTGTTCATAATTCCTCAATCTTTGAAAAGGGTATTAAAAATGACAAGTTACCTTTGTTTTGTTAAACCAAACTACAATTCTTAAAAATAATATATAAATAATATTGTTTTAAAATTATTTTATATAATTTTAAAATAATACTTTATTATTAATTCAAAATTTTGGTAAAAAGAAAAAATAATAAATAAAAGGCTTATTTGAGTTTTATGCAAAATATTTTTGGCCAGTTACCTCACGGGACCAATCGCCAATTAAATCATTGAGCCAAGCACTTGCAAAACAACACAAGTCAGCTAAGACCGAGCACCTAAGCACCACACATAAGGTCACATGGAGGAGGAGCTCACGAGGGGGCCCAAAAGAGTTGCACTACGCGTTGATAAGATTTGCATTCATTGGCATATTTAAGAAACAATATATTAACTCTCCAGAGCAATGTGAGACAATTCCCATGTGAAAACATGGTGGTTATCATAGCATGGTCGAGCTTGCATCCCGGTTTCCAACGTTGATAAGAAAGATTCATTTTGTAGCAAGGTGAATTTGGAGTGTAGAGCAATAGCAAATTAAGTTGGACAAGTGAATCGACCACTCCACATTTATCTAGATTGTTGCAAAATTCTCAAAAGACTTGACAGTTGGATGGTGTGAATGAATGGTCGGGTTATGGAAATTTATGGAAGCCTACACCAAGCCGAGGTTTTAGACCATGTGTGAAGCTAAGTGAGTCATATGAAACTCGTGGAGAGTCTTGAGGCTACTTACTGGTGCACACTAATGGTAGATTGAATTATATGCGAGCTGGTATCTCTGATATGGTCATAGTTGCCCACATTATCAATGCTACATTAGTAATTACATAGTTGGACAAAGGATCATTCTAGCAGGACTCAAGCAATTTTTATGATGTTTTTGATGAGGAGAATTTTATAAATTCGTTGGCGAATGACATCAGAATTGTGAAGAAACTTCCAAAGGAGTTCTCATCTTTTACCAAAGTAGTAAAACATTTCCAAAGCTGGTCTAGTGTGGAATATTATCAGGAGGAGATATCTCCTTTGTGGCATGCGTATAATGTGATTCGAGCTTCAAAATCATATTCTCTCCTTGCAAATAATAACTTACCCCTAGATATCCAAAATTTGCATTGTCGAGTGCATTATGATGCTTTGCGTTTTTCCCCACACATTGAAGAAATGGGAGAATTATTGGTTGAGAGGATGAGATCATATGGTCCATACATAGCCTTGCATTTACACTACGAGAAAGATATGTTGGCTTTCAGTGGTTGTACCTATGGCTTAACGACTATTGAAGTCAGTGAACTAAAGGCCATAAGAGAGAGCACCCCTTACTTGAAGGTCAAGGAGATAAATTCCACAGAACAGAGGGCTAAGGAACTATGTCTTCTCACTCAAAAAGAGGTTGGAATTTTCCTAGGGCTCTTTGTTATCCACCAGGCACCCCAATCTATATTGTTGCTAGAGAGATATCTTTCTCCTTAACTATATGCTTCTCATTCTGTTTTTGAATTTTCTGGAAATCATTTTGAATCCTTGATTGCATTAGATTTAATCCTAGAATCATTGGCAATCAAAAGATAGGTTGAAAAAGGAGGTAGTAGTTCTATATTTGATTTTAGCATTTCATCTATTCGAGACACTTTGTTATCTTTTCCAAAATCAAGGGCAGCATCCTTGCATTCGAAGACATAAGTGGAAATTCGGTTTCCACATCTTAAGACACAAATGGAAAGATACCTCACAGGAAGAAGGAAGTAAAGGCATAAATGGCCGTTTCACAGGAGTTTTGGGTTGATCATAATGATGAATCATCTCTTAGTTGTTTACCAAGGATAATAATTTTAGTTTTGATCATGATATCAATGAGATACACTTTATAGCATAACGACTATCTTCAGACCATTTGGTAGCACCAACCAGCATCCAAGGTGGCACTTTTTCCTAGATGTTTGGAGCATTTGCAGGATCTCTAATCAAGATGGAACGAATATTTTGAAGATATTTTGAATACAATTTTTGATGATAATTAGGCATTTCTTATTTTGGTGATGTAATTATTACCCGCAGACTTCTATATGAGGGTAATCTCTTATGCAGTATATCTATAAATACATGTTTTTATGAGAAACAAAAGGCGGGGGGTTGGACCGAAGGAAGCCATTCTTGGCTATTGTAATCCTTTTTTAAGATAAATTCAATACAAAGAGTGCAGAATTACAGGATGTCCATAAAAGAGATTCATGTCATATTGGTTTTGCAGTATGTATAATTGATTAGTTATTTCTCATTCCATTTCAATTCATTATCATTTCCTTCTCAATTGTAACTATTATATTTCATGGAATTAATCCTTTGTTAGATTCCCCGTTACATAAATGGTTAGCAATTATTTACTCACATACAAATGTAAGCTCATAATTAATCCTTTTGTTAGATGCTTTGTTCCAACAGTCCTTTGTAGTCAAAATTCAACTAATTTATATAAATAATTCACTCAATGTTAAGTGCTCTTTATATAATGAGTATGTTTCCCTTTTATTTTGTTGTCATATATTGATGAACATTTTCTCTGCAAAAAAATGTTTATCTTGCCTTTGGTGCCTAGATATCCAATAACCAGACACTGGTATTATTTTTATGAATAAGATGGACTCCATGCCTAATGGACTGTTTTCCTTATCTTCCCAAACCCCACCTTTTAAATCCTATTCCTATCAATTATCTATCCATTGTTCTTTAGTAAACAACTGGTTACTAAGGTGACATTGGGTGAATGAGTTGCATGAGAGAGACCTCTCTGGATTGGAAGGGCTATCATCCAATACTAAAGATTGGTTTAAGGTTACCTTGGGATTCCTTGATACAACCCAAGGAAATTACCAAGTGCTAACATATAAAATGGAGGAAACAAGTGTTGCAAGTAAGAAACTAGTTCCAACAGTGGAAAATACCTATGCTCAATGCAAGGAAGTGCAAGCGGGGCATGGAAAATTGGGGGAATGTTTCGTCTTAGGGTACAGGGTGTCAAGTTGAAAACGATATAAACAAGGTTTTGTTTGGATGGTGATGTGAATTTATGAGGTAATAGGATTGTAACGAGAAAGTGAGCACTAACAATAGGCTCAATATTGCAAGCAGGAGGATGAAATGTAATTACAACTTAACTCCAAAGAATGTATTATTTTGTGAATTTAGTCCCCCAGGCCCGAAAAAGCATAAAACAATACCCAAGAGAACTCTTCTAGCCACTAGTGACTAGAGTATTCCTTTTTTGAAATTAATCTACTTGGTCCGAAAAAGGGTTAAACTTACACAAAATAGACGCCCTTTCAAATCCATTTAACGAGTGTGAAAGAGACAAGTTCACTTGACAATCTTTTCTCTTTTTTATAGAGTCGGAAAAGAGATTAACTAAGACTCAAGAATTTTTTCCTAAGGAGCATATGATGGGGGAGGCCAAGGCTCATGTGCAACATGTTTATCAAAAGTTGGCAACTCACAGACGGGAAAACCCAAAGCTTTGCAAGTCTAGGAGGATAAAATACTTGCATAGGTTAACTTATCTACAATATTTCGAAGAATGTTACTTATATGGAAAGGTGTATAAGAGGTAATTCAAGGATATACAAGATTATTCCAATCAAAATAAGCCACCCTAGGACCTAGAGGGAGCGCACTTGAAGAGAGTAGAATGCTCCCTTGTTCAGAAGGTATAGGACTATAAATGCTAAGGACGTGGTCAAAAGATGCATCACCCTCCAAAAGAAGAGTGGGATTGACCAAATATTGCATTGATAATGTCACTTCCTTAGACTTGTCACTCTCCAAGAGAAGAGTGGTATCGACCGAAGATTGCGTCAGCATGACCACTTTTTTAATTATTGGTTGAATAGGATGCGAGACAAAATGGTCAAGAGATGCATCACTCCCCAAATCAGAAGTGGTGTCAATCAAATATTGCATCGACACAACCGATGTATCAACCAAAGAAGGATTAAAAGTTTGGGAAACCAAAGGTGAATCAAAACCCGAAGGGCCCCTCGATAAGAATCATGCTTCTTGTACCACTGTAGTAGTAGGTCACAAACGAGTTAGGTGACCTGCTATGCAAAGTATACAAAGGAACTTGGTATTACATGCTATACTTCTAGGCATCTCAATTGTATCAATTCCCCCAGCATGAATTGCAGCACCTGGTGGCATACTCCCAGCATGAATTGCAAAGGCTAGTAGCTCATCTCCAACATGACTTGCAGAGGTTTGTGATGAATCCCCAACATGAATAACAAAGGTTGGTGATGTATGTGGAGTGTGACTAGAAGTAACTAGAGTTGTGCCCCTAACATGACTTGCAACGACTGGTTGTATGTCTTCAACATGACTTGCCGAAGTTATTTACCTATCTCCAACATGACTAGCAAAGGTTGGTGATATATGTGAAGTGTGACTAGCAATGACTAGATTTGTTCCCCTAGCATGACTTGCAGTGGCTGGTTGCATGTATTCAACATGACTTGCAAAGTTTGTTGACTTATATCCAACATGACTAGTAAATTTTGGTGATATAATTTCAGTATGACTCGCGGTGACTGGACTTGTGCTTCCAACATGACTTGCAATGGTTGGTTGTGGCATTTGAGACCATGTTACTAGGAAAGACTAGTTTTGAGAAATTGCGGGCCAGGAAGGGTCCCGGTATACACTGTGGCCCTTTCCAATAGGATAGTATCCTCATCCAAAATGATTCATAAAAGGTTGTAAGGGCATCATCACTAAGGAAGTCGCTTGCAAAGAGAAAGTGACATGACAAGGGTTACTCAGGTGAGGATATATTTTTACCCCAAACAAAGGAATTCCATGAAGCGGGTTGCCCACACTGTAATGTTGACTCCCTCTGGATGAACCACCAGAGGAGAGAAGGAGGTCTACCATGAGAAAATAATTTGTAGGAACTGGCATAGTGGAAGAAGGATATATGGACGATATGTAATAATTAGAAAGAGCTCCCATTTGAGAACTTGCTCTTGGAAAAGTGAATATAGGATTGGGTCCAGAGGAGGGAGGATTCCAACCTCCAACCATGGGATTTGGTTGAGGGATATGAACCCCACCAAATGAAAAGGGAGAAAAAGGAGGCATCATGCTCCCAGACCCAAAAATAGGATTCACATAAGAAGATGAGACAGAGGATGACAAGTGTGAAGACATTTCTAGCATACCAAGAGAAAAATTATTAGAGGCCCAAGGTATTGGTTGAGTATCATGATTCGATGTACCACTTGAAATACAAAAGGATTCGTCCCCATGGAATTTTTAGGACCCAAAATTGTCCCTTTTTCATCACATCTTTCGCCTATTCAACCTTATCATCTCTAAGCTAATGCCTACTATAATGCATGCTAAGAACGTTTTTTTCCCAAGGTATGCATCATTTATCTTGATTTTATATTTTCATTTACTTGGAATGTTTGATTGGTAACGTTCACATGTTTTACCCATAAAATGATTCAACTAATGATCGAAATGTATAGAACAACCAAGTCTTAAAGAATGGTCGTTGTTGTTACACCAGCTCTTACAGCTATGCGCCAATCTTGGAAGCTGTTATATCTATGTGCCAATCCTGGAAGCTGTTACATGACTGTTGCAACAGGTGCTACTGATTCTATTGTTACACGACTGCTGCAACAAATTCCACCAATTTTGTTGTTATATGACTATTGCAACAAATGCCACCGATTCTGTTGTTATATGACTGTTGCAACAAATGCCACCGATCCTGAAAGTTGCTACACCTATTGTTACATGTTTTAACTTACAAGATTAGTTATAGATATTGTATTAATGATATTATACGAATAGCTTGAGAATCAAGGATTCTCAAGGATGTTCTGATTTTGTTTTAACTGAATGACTCTGAATTTAAATAGCAGAGCTTTTGTAATCAGAGGGACAGATTTTAACTATGAGAAAGTGAAGTGAAGTAAATCTTATTGTACACAAACATTTTGGAAAATCAATAGAAGAGTGGATTTAATTTCTTTAGCAAACTTTAGCCTATTTCTTTGAGAGGATTCAGTGAGAAGGAAAGGGCCCACCTTCCTCATAGATTCCCCTCTGTTTTGAATTCTAGAATAGTTGTTTTAATGTGAATGGTTTATCTGTTAAACAATTCTAGAATATAGTTGTTGTTAGAGTCTAGTTCCTTCCTGATAGATGCACATAAATCTGTCTCATGAGAATTAAAAGTCAATTGTTGAACACTGTTGGAGAACTACTTTCCCTTTTTCTGCATTAGATTAAAATCGTGTTTTCAAGTAAAAGAAAATAAAAGTGTGAATTACTTTCTTGCAATAAGTAGATTTCTTTCTGCAATTAGTAGAGAACTTCTTCCTGCAAAAGTAAAATAGAAAGTTAGATTAGAGTAGGTAATCCAAGATTCTTATACACTCATCGGTTTAGATTTCAAATTGTGATTTCAATTCTGTAGAACTCCAGCTGTGTCAGCATAATTGTGTTAGTGATAATTTCTGTTTATTTTTCCCTACTACAATTAGATTAGTGTTGCTTCCATAATCTAGCATAGACTGTGCATAATTATCTTGAAATAACAGACTTCCCTGGGTTGACAATTTATATTGAACACCTTAATTTTATATTCATTTAGACAATTAAAGTGCCCAACATTTTGGCATCATTGTCGAGGAATATAATTATAGATTTTTGTAAGCACATTAGTTTTTTTTTTAAGGAATGATTAGTCTACATGAATCAAGGAATGCGAGGATGTATTCCCCAAAATACTAACTCTACAAGTACCAAAGGATGTGGAGGAAGAAATCCTACACCGGGAAGGAAAATATTTGTTGATGAAATAATAGCCAGAGCAGATTCTTCTTCAGGATCTATTTTTCACCCTGCAAATCCTCCAAGAAGACGTAATCCTTAGTCATCAGAACTACCCCTTCTTGAAACATTGTTTTCATCAAGGGTTGGAGCTGAAGCTGAAGTCGAAGCTGAAGATTTGTCACCAACAAATCAGCAAGCAACACTAGAGAACTTTGAAGATCAAGGAAGTATAGTTCGAAACAGGGAAAATCCAGAAGAAGCAGTTTATTGGATCAACGGTAGGATAGTCACTAAAGAAGAGTGGGATGTTTTTCATATCGAGTGGAGAGAAAGAGAACATATGGAAAATCAAGGGGACAATTAAGAAGAGTTTCACCAAGAGAACCCACAAAACAACAAAGGTCAGGTAAATAATGAAAATACTATCTCTACCCTAGTTTTTCCTATTTCTGATGTTCCCACACGAGGGATGGCTCCTATGAAAAACATACCTCTCTCAGCTCTGCCAAATTTTCATGGATTGTCTACTGAGGATCCATATGATTTTCTATTTGAATTTGACATTTTTTGTAGAAGCTATGACTACACTACCACTGCACAAAAGATTAAACTATTTCCAACTACATTGAAGGGTAATGCGTTAAGATGGTTTATGATCCTAGGAGGAGAGAACATTTCAACATGGGTACAGATGAAGCAGCTTTTCCTAAACAAGTACCAAGACTACTGTCGAACAAAAGAACGCAGGGAGGAATTGTTCAAGATGTCTCAGAAGGAGGATGAGACCTTTGAATATTTTGTGGAACAACTCCAGTATAATCTACAAAGGTCTGGACATCCGGATGTGAGTAAAGACATTTTGAAAAATAGTTTGCTAAGAGGAGTTAGAGAAGATTGTTTAGATATACTGAATATGCTTAGCAAGTGAGATATATCTAAGGAATCCTATGAGGACATTGTAGACCTCTGTAAAAGATGTTCCTGAGGATCTACAAAGAATAGGTCAGCTACCAAGGATACCACTTTTTCAAGGGTACAGAAATCAACCAATGGAGGAGCAATAAGAACAAAAATAGGTAATCTGTTAGAAAATTTCAAAGCAGAGATGATTAACTCTTTTGCTTCACAAATTGACACTTTGCAGATCAAGTAGAAACAAGCAAAATCAGAGCAAGAATTGTGCATTTTTTGTTTGAAATGTAGAAAGAAACATCCACCAAGGGAGTGCCCACTGAACAGTGTCTAGGTATGTCTTATTTGTGAATTAGATCATGCTACTGATCAATGTCCCTCTTTGCCAAGAGTAAAAGCATCAATTAAGGCAACTAATGAGGAAGTAGAGGTTGTCTATCTAATTACACAAAGGAGACAATGGCAGCCAAGAGGTTAAGGTATGAACTCTCAATTCTCTCCTACAACACTTAATTGTTGGAACAATCAGCCACTATATGGCCCGACGAACGCTCCCCCTCCACATCAGATGTCACCCCTTATCAAGATCCCATCGTTACCCATGACTCATCAACAGAATCATCATGGACAATGAAACCCATATTGGAGAGGCCCTCAACGACAAATCAGTTATCAAAACCATCACCAACTAGACCCCTATCAACAACAGTTCCAACCCCAGTACCAGCAACAACATCTGCAGTTACCCCCCAATCCCCCACTGAACAATCCTCCTCTACAACCTTGGATGCCTGTGCAACCTAAACCAAACCCAAATAATAAGGTCTTTCCGAACATAGATATACAAAATGTGTCAGCCTTGTCTATTACTCCTATGCCTTGTGATGAAATCAAACTAAGATTAGGGAGAATAATCAAGACAATAATTGAAGACGCTCCATCTTCAGAATCAGACAAGGAATCATGGGAAAGACCATCTTCTGATACAAAAGAAATTGACCAACCTATTATAGAGTCATGTAACGTCCCCTTCGTTATGTCTATGAATAGCGAAGTACAATAAAAATTTCTTCTTCTTTTTTTTATTTTTTTTA
>JASDQU010752902.1:67527-80489 GCA_032191745.1 Picea mariana | reverse complement strand
ATACAGCAATAGTAAAACATCATGTCATCAATCATGACGCATCATCATCAAGGTTAAGTGGTTCATCATCATAAAAATCCAGATCACTTGCGAGCAAGTGTCCTCAAAGAATAAGTTTTGTCAGTGCGCCAGAGCGGGATGTTACAAGTCAGTAGACCCACCATTCCCTGAGAGACTGACAATTACCAAACCTGTGGAATTACCATCTTTCAATCTCTTAGGAGAATTGCAAAATCTGCACGTTAATATTCCACTATTGTAAGCGATAAGAGATGTCCCTATTTATACCAATACTATAAGAGATCTATGTATAAAAATACCTGGATGAAAACCCATGGATCCCCTCACAGTGCATGTAGTGGGGGATTTGTCTGAACTAATGTTAGGCAAAACCCCACCTATTAAATATGGTGACCCAGGAAACCCTACAGTTACTATCAAAATTGGACAGACATCTATCCCCCATGTGCTAGTCGACTTAGGGGCAGAAATTAACATCATGCCAATAGAAACTACACAATTGTTGCAAATCAAAACACAAGCCTGGCCTACTCCTACCTTTCTCAAAGTAGCTGATCATTCTAACATCATACCAGAAGGAGCAATAGGTAATTTAATCATTTTTCATGGATTCATGGGGGTATCCTGTTGATTTTGTTGTTTTGCAACCCAAAACCCATCTAGGGGGCCACCCTCTAATTCTGGGAAGACCATTGTTAGCTACAACTGATGCTTTCATTGATTGTAGATCTGGTTCCATGACCATCTCTGATAGTTATGACACAAAAAAACTGACCCTGTATCCTCATGCTAAACCCAGTGCAGAACCTGAACATTCTTTATGGATGGACACTGAGGATGAAAGTGCTTTGCATGTGCTAACCATAGGAAAATCCCTGAGTTTCAAAGACGAGATAGAGGGTGAATTAATCAACTATTTTATCTGTGACTCCTCTGTTGTTACATGGAACATGCACCACCGATTTATTAGAGTCTTCAACCCCATCACCCAGGAAGACATGAGCTCAGAAACCACTGCAAATCAAAATGATTTAGCTGTAACAACAACCACTTTAACAACAAATGTTGTAACAGAAGATGATGAAACAGATGAATTGTTTCCTAAAGTCAGTTCTAAGAGCATCACTATAGAAATTGAACCTGGAAAAACCTTGAACATCAATCCTGATCTATCCACTGTTGAAACTCACCGATTGATGAAATTACTGACTGAACATAAAGAAGCATTTGCCTGCGATTACATGGATATGAAAGGCATTTCCTCTGAACTATGTACCCACCATATATACATTAAAGAAGAATGGCGACAACTTTGCCAACCCCAAAGGAGGATGAATCCAAACCTTAAAGAAATTTTTAAAGAGGAAATCCAGAAACTTCTCAATGCTGATTTCATTTACCTTATATCAGACAGCGAGTGGGTCTCACCATTTGATGCAGCACCCCTTGCCTCAGCAGGTTCTGCACGACCTCCCAGTCTTAGGATCATTCTATCCTTCGGATATGCAGAACCGAAATGGTTCTTTCGGCCTTCTTTGAGGCCTCACGAACCCGATCCACAAGTCCTTATGAAACCCCGCCTGCGTGAACATGCATCAGGCACAAGCTTCACCTTCCCATGGTTACCGAATATGACCTTCGGTCTTTTCCCAAAAATTAATTTTGGGTTTCAGAACTCCATGAGCCCTACTGTCGAGAGTCTCTACCTCCTCGATCCCCCGATCACCGAAATGTCGAAATGCCTGAATGGCACTCAATGGTGATTATCCCCCTAGGCCATATCTCGGTCCATGTGACTACTCTTCCCCGTGACCGTAGCCTACTTCAGGGTTTTCAACACCAAGAGTCCCAACTCTTAGTCATCGAGATGGTCAAAGTGCCAATGCCTGAATTCCTAAATCCTTGGCCACTTTCTCCTCCAAAGGATGTGTCGTGTTTCATGAATTTGGGACTTTCGATGTGAAGTTGCCCGGTTCTCTATCTATGGAATCCCTGATATGCCAAAACCTGAAATCCCCACCTTCATTGTTCCACTCCAAGGATCTGTTGCACTTTCATGACTTCGAGGTTTTCTAACCCAAGAGCATGGACTCCTTGCCTTCAGGAATTTCGAAATGCCGAATCCTGGTATGCTGAAATGCCAATTTCCTACATGTCTCTTCAATGCCTTCGAGATTTCGTGTTTCAAGATCCCGCGATGCAAGGTTTCCTGACCCTTGCTCCTTGGAATTTCGGGTACCTGAAATACCAAAGTACCAAATCAAAGGGAGATCAACAGCTATGATCCTCCCGCATCCAATGGCTCAGATCCTTGTGGGATCTCACGGGTCAAGAATCCTGAATTATTTCCCTTTTCATTCCCCGGTACCCGGAATGCCGAAATGGCCTTTTCGAGACTCTCCCGATGCCACAATCATTGCCATGTGTCCTCCTGTTGGATGGTCTCGATGTTCTTGGTGTTTTAGGACTTTGCGACCTCAGCTGCACTGATCCCTGGTCCTTCAAACTCTCAGTATCTGAACTCTCGGTAGCTCCTCGATCACTTTGGGACTTTGCAAGTCGCAAAGTCGAAAGACTTCTCCATTTTTCTCTTCGATGCCCGAATCCCCGAGATACAAGGATCTCGTGACACACGTCCTCCATAGATGGACGGTCCTGATGCTTTCACCATTTCAGGACTTTGACAGGTCTTCTCCTCTGCGCATACGAGAGTTAAATCTCATGCAACATTTCATAGATCTGATGGCTATCGGCTATCTGCACAAGATCTGATGGCCCAGATCTCTTCCTCCTATGCTATGCTTTCCTACCTGTGCCTGGACATGAAAATCCAATGGTCTAGATCTTTTTCCAGTGCCTGAATCAATGACAACTGTATCTCCTCCCTTGAGATTACGCTTCTTCCTTCACTTTGGAATATTTCAAATGCTTCAAAAGGCCTCGACCTTTGCTTTATGATCCTTGCTATGAAGCCTCTACTCATAGCTTCTGTCTGCATTCTTGAAGACACTTTCCCTCCTGAGCTTCCTCGAACTCAAACCCTCCAAAGGGTCTCCTTTCAGTCTCTACGATACTTGCAGGGCTCTGTGCATGAAAGCACTCTTCCTCCTATGCTTTGTTCTCTTTGAATCCTCGAAGGATCCTTCGACCTCCGCACTCCTTGCAATTGTCACTCTTATGCACAAAAGCACTTTTCCTCCTGAGCTTCTCTTCTATGAAACCTTGAAAGGTTTTAACGACCTCTATGATTCCTACAGGGTCCTTGCACACACGAAGGTGTTGTCTGTCCTGAGCTTCTCTGTTGCTCAGAAATCTAAGGGACTTAACCCTTTTTTCTCCCTTAGATGGAGAATCTGATGCCCTCTTGGCAGTCTCTTGCTCAAGAAACTCCTTTCTGAGTCTGCAGGGTATTTAGCAACCCTGTGAAGGTCCTCTTGACACTTCCTTCTCCCTCAGAACTCTAAGAGTTCTTCCTGTGAAAACTAGCACTTACTCAACGCCCTCCTGGCAGAGCTCTTGCAGAATCCCTCACTGATTTTGTTCCCTTCAATGAACTCTAAGCAGAGTTCTCCTATGCGCTCTGTGCACTTGCTCAATGCCCTCCTAGCAGAGATTTACAGAACTCCTCAAAATTTATGTCTTCTTTGAACTCAAGATAGAGTTCTTCTCCTCAATGCAACCCGTACATCTGCTCAATGCCCTCCTAGCAGAGCTCTACAGAACTCCTCATAGATTCTGCCTTCTGTTGTGTCCTCCTATGCACAGTCTCACCTCCAAGGTATTCAACAACCTTGAGGTTTCTCCTTGAGCCAATGACTTCAGCTAATGTTCCCTCCTAGCACATCCTTGTCTGAATCCACAGAATTCAGAAGTGCATCTATGCACTGGCTCTCAAAACCCACGGTGTTATGTCATGCACTCCTTGCATGTAGCCTCAAAGAACCCCAAACCTGAAGTCAAAGAACCCACAAATAGAAGAACATATCTGTCCCTGCAAATGCACATCTACAACATATAATGAACACACAAAGACATTCATGCAACCACAGAATAACATGCAAGAAATTGTTGTTTGTATTAATATAAAATGCCTCTGTTTACAATGTGTTCAAGCTCATACTTTTTTACAAAGTCTTGACTCTCCTCTTCTCTCTCTAACTCTTGCAGAGTTCTTCTCTCTCTCTCTATCCAACTACTAACATAAGATCCAAGATCTTTTACATGAGGGGGATCTTTGAGCTCTTCCCTCCAAGCTACCTACCCTATTCAATTACATTAACTTTACATTGAATGGGTTGTCTAGTCCATATCGGAGCTAGATCCAGCCTTACAACCATTAAAGGCCTTCTTTAACTACAACCTGCTCAAAGGCACGGCTTTGGATCTACCAGCCTTACAAACATTTAATACAAATTCAAATTCAAAATTTGAAACAAGAGGTTTGTGCCTCTCCTTCTTCATTGAATGCATGTTGTGTTGGCTGGATTGGAGCGATGCTCCTGCATCACCATTGGTTATTGTTCCTAAAAAGAATGGAAAATGGAGAGTGTGTGTAGACTATAGAGCCCTGAATAAATCCACACGGAAGGATCATTTCCCTCTGCCATTTATTGATCAGGTTCTAGACAACCTAGCTGGGAATTTTTTTTTCTCTTTATTAGATGGATTCAGTGGCTATAACCAGATATAAATTGCTCCACAAGACCAAGATAAGACCACTTTTACCAGCCTTGGGGTACATTTTCTTACAAGGTTCTCCCATTTGGCTTGTGTAATGCACCAACCACTTTCCAGAGAGCTATAATTGGTATTTTTTCTGATATGGTGAATGACTGTATGGAGATATTCATGGATGACTTTACACCTTGTGGCATTGATTTCGATGAAGCCTTGTATAATATAGAAAAAGTGCTCAAAAGATGTATACAGTCTCATCTTTCTTTAAGTACATAAAAGTTCCATATGATGATGAGCGAGGGTGTAGTGTTGGGACACTTCATTTCTTATGTAGGAATTCAAGTAGACCCAGCCAAAATCCAGGTAATTTTGGACATTCCAACTCCGTCAACTCAAAAAGAGGTAAGAAAATTTTTAGGGCATGTTGGCTATTAAAGGAGATTCATTAAAAAAAATTCCAAACTGTCTTCCCCCTTGTTTTTTGTATTAACAAAAGATGTTGAATTTCGTTGGACTGACAACTGTGAATTGTCTTTTACAGATCTAAAACAGAAATTGTTCACAGCTCCCATTTTGAGAGGGCCCAATTGGGCTCTTCCATTTCACATTTCTTCAGATTCCTCAGATACTGCAATTGGTGCAGTAATAGGGAAACAAGAAGACAAAGAGCCCTATGATATCCACCATATCAGCAAGAACATGGCTCCTGCTGAATTAAATTATACAGTTACTGAAAGAGAATTCTTAGCAGTAGTTTATGCAATCAATAAATTCAGGCATTATGTCACTGGATATCCTACTTTTATTCATACTGATCATACAACAATTAAATATCTGATGAATAAATCTATTACTAATGCCCTAGTAACAAGATGGTTGTTACTACTATAGGAATTTGACATCACTATAGTAGATAGACCAGGAAAAGAAAATGTGGTTGCTGATTTTCTCTCAAGATTACATATAAATGATTATAATTTACATGTTGATGACTCCTTTCCAGATGAACATTTGTTTGCAGTATCTTCTTACTCACCTTGGTATGCAGACATTTCTAATTATTTGGTTGCAGGGAAGGTACCTCCCCATTTATCTCCTCGAGAAAGAAGGAAGATTATTCATAAGAGTGCTCGGTATAGTTGGATAGGAGGATACCTTTTCTACACGGGCCTGGATTAGGAAATCAAGAGATGTGTAAGGGATGATGAAGTGTATGATCTGCTGAAGGCTTGCCATGATGGCCCTTGTGGGGGTCATTTTGCTGATAAAAGGACCGGGCATAAAATTTTAAGGATGGGCTATTTTTGGCCCACCATATTTCAAGATGCCAAGAAATACGTTCAAACTTGTGACAGTTACCAACGAATGGGTCAGCCAAATCATAGGGATGAGATGCCTCTTTAGCCTCAGGTAGTGTTAGAGCCTATTGAGAGATGGGCCATGGATTTCATAGGGCCCATTAACCTACATTCTAATAAAAAAGTATATATATTGGTCTGTACAGATTACATGACCAAGTGGGTCGAGGCGAAAGCACTCATTAGGGCCTCAGAAGAATCTGTCTTAGAATTTTTGTTTGAAGATATCTTTGTTAGGTTTGGAGTTCCCAGAGAATTAATAACTGATGGAGGAACCCCTTTCACATCACATAAAATTGAATCCCTACTCAGTAAATATCATTTTTTACATAGAATAGGTTCCCCATACCATCCACAAGACAATGGTCAGGTGGAAAGTACCAACAAAGTTATCGAAGCCATTCTTACTAAAACAATGAGAGAACATCATCGGGATTGGACAGACAGATTTCATGAATCTCTATGGGCTTACCGAACTACTTGGAGAAACACAACTGGTTTTTCTCCTTACGAGCTGGTATATGGAAAAAGCCTTGTTTTTCCCATTGAATTCGAAATCAAAACCTTAAGAATTGCATCAGTAGTCAACCTTGAATTGACTATAGCATAGAAAGCCAAACTGCAGTAGCTCAATGAGCTTTATTAAAAGCGTTTGGATGCTATTCATCAAACCTCGGTGACTCAACAACAGAGAACAAAATGGCATGACCAAGTCATCAAGAAGAAATTATTCCAGAAAGGAGATTGGGATTTGTTGTATTATTCGCACTTTAAAGAATTTTAGGGTAAGTTGGGTACATGATGGCTAGGACCTTATGAGGTATACATTGTTTTTCCAAATGGGACAGTCAGGTTGATCACTATTGATGGATCTGATACACAGTTACATGAAAATGGTCATCACCTGCGCCTGTCTTAGCATCCACTATCCAAGGAAGAATTCAAATCTAGATGTTCATCCAATACAAGTTATCAATTCTTAAAAGGAACGGAGCTTTCTCCTTCCCCTTCTCAACCTTAGGACTTATTTTTCTCAGACCTTGTATATAAATAAACTTAGTAAAATTTAAATTTCTCTGTTTTTGTTTGATTTTTATTTTTATTTTTTTTAACTATGCTAATATATTCAGCCTTGAAGGGTATTAGGCAGTTATGTGTGTGCAGGTGAATTGATGAACAACAAGGATGAATATAGAAAAGGTGTCAAACGATTAGTTGATGGAAGTTGGAAAACTTCCTAAAAACTAAGTGATGTAGCGTTCGACTGATTTTCCTACTGTTACACCCTTTTCCGATAAATTGGTCGATTTCCATGTTGTTACACCCATTTCCGATAAATTAGCCAATTTTCCTGTTGTTACACCCTTTTCTGACAAATTGGCCAATTTTCCTGCTATCACACCCTTTTCCGATAAATTGGCCGATTTCCATGTTGTTACACCCATTTCCGATAAATTGGTCAATTTTCCTGTTGTTACACCCATTTCCGATAAGTTGGCCAATTTCCCTACTGTTACACAATGGTCGCTTTTCATGCAGTTACACCATTTTCTTTTCCGACAATCTCATTTTTTGTTACACCTACCTCCACCATTTTGGCCAAAGTACCTGCTGATACATTGATCACTGTTATTATTTCTTGCCACTTCACTCTTTCTTTTTCACATTTTTGCCAAATAATGCTACTCCAGCTCTACACTCTTTACATGTTGTAGCACCACTGATTTGTTAATATTGCAGCTATATTTTTCCACCTTCTCTGTTCGAAAGTGTTTTTTCATCATTACTTGACTTCACATTCGATGATTTCCAACTCATTATCTCTAGAAAGGACTCCATCTCTGCTCCAGTTGTCATATCATCATTTCTCACACTATCCTTCATCATGTCAGCTATTCCATGCAACTCAGATGGTGGTTGGATAGAACGATTACTCCGACAAGCCATTATGTGCGGTAAGATATGAGGTACGTGACTAACCCTACATGTTAAAGTAATGAAGATATAATAGCACACTTTCCCGTTTTCTCACAACTTGTGCTAAATTGATCCACCTGGAGCCAATCCGATTAGTTGGGGGGGGGNATACTCACCTTCACCACCTTTTCGACCACACTTTTTTTTGTTGAGACATTGTATTCTACATGAAAACCATGTTCGAGCCAGTTGCGTTTCTAGTTTAGGTGCTAGTCTCTCCTCCTACATGCCTGTTAGACTCTCAAACAACATCATGGGAGGATCAACTATGAGGTATGAACCCGCAAATTTGGACACTTTGTTGTTACACCTAGAGGCCTACCAAATATTTCTCAAGGCTGGTTGGATATCGTATTTTAAGAAGCTACAAGGGTTTAATGAGGACCAGGTATTGGAGTTTAGTCAAAATATCATCGAAGGATATTCAATGGTGAATGGGGTAAGGATTCTAGTATCAGAAGAAAGCATTAATGCTATCACAGGGTTGCTAACAATAGGAGACCAATGTTTTAATAGAAAAACACATCTTTCGAATGCTCAGAAGGCTTTCCTCATTCACAATGAGCAAATTCGGACAAAAGGTCGAGGTGCGGATGTCAATTCCTTACCAGAGCCATGGGGGAAAGTTGCAGAGTTCGTCAAAAGGTACATTACCTATGAAGGAAGGTACCAAGTTGTTTATTTTTTTGATTTCATCTTATTATCACATCTACGACATCATAAATTCATGAACATTCCTTATTTTCTCCTCCATTCATTGAATAACATGGCTCATTTTGTAAAAAAAACCAAAAACCCCAAGAACTTCCTTTCTAATCACAGACTCATTGGACTATTAATTCACAAATATATGGGCATTTCCAATAACCCATTACCTATTGTAGCAGACCATCCACCTTCTATACCTACAGATATGATTGGACCTCTTCCTGAGTCTCTACCCTCAGCTGCAACAGCAGTCCAAACCCCTATTGTCGCTGCCCGTAAGATGACCTAGAGAAGTAAACGCACCACCCGCGACCATATTAGCACCATCCAGACAAGCCTTGATGGAGTTGAATTGACACAGCATGTAGCTGTGATTTCTCAAAATGAGGAACAACCAGCTACTACACCGAGCCATGCATCACAACCCTTGGCCGCGACAGGTGTTATTGAAAAATTACCCTCTGCTCCTAAATAGAGAACCCCTGTTCCTATATCTAGATCACCTAGAAAGCGCACAAGGTTAGAATGATCCACTGCAATAGCAAGTCTGACTACCCCTTCTATTGTTGCACCGGTAGAGACACCTATTGCCACAACAACTGTTCCAAGCCCTACTATCATTGCTGATGGATTATCTCATAAAAGAAAACGTCCATTCAAGGGAAAATGTCAGAAAGACCTTGACCCAATTATATCAACAACAACTCAGAACCCTTCTGTTGCTGTGACAGAGAACTCTACAGAGATACGTATACCAGGTTTTACTTTGTGCCCAGAACTTCAAGAAACTGTTCTCTCAATTCAGACTGAATGTACTCCAATCGTAGTCGAATCATCAGCTCTGCCTAATGATTTTGTTCATCATACATCAAGTAACGATGTACAGATCACAAAAGACCTAGGTATACCAAAATTTCCTACTTGTGTGGTTGAGAAAGAACATTTTGTTCCTCCTCCAGCAATGAAGAAGAAATTCTCTGCTTTCGTTTCTATTTTACCTAGGAGGAAAACCAGGTCTACCAGGTTTGCGGAAATAGCAATTGGATGGAAAGCTATGGAACATGATATTCCTATTCTTCATCCATTATCCTCTATGGTTGATGAACAGACTATCACACAATAACCAATCTCTTCCATTGAACTAACAGTGCTAGTAGAGACAGTTGCAAATGATGGGACTGGTATACAAGAACAAGTCATGCAGGATGAAGTTGTTCCACAAAAACCAGCTGTCCAAGACGAGACTATTCCACAAGAAACAGTCATGACAGACCCAACTATTACACAAGAAACATCTATTCCACTAGAAACAACTATTGACAGCATAACTTCTCCACAAGAACCAGTTACAAATAATATTTAGGATGTACCACTTGCCCAACTGTTTTCCCAAATTGAGAGAAAGATAAGGAATAAAAAAAACTCCAAAATTACTGCACTCATAACAGAGAATGCAAGCCTCAAAGAAGAGTTAAATACTCTAAAACAAGAAGTGGATAATTCTCGACAAAAGAATCCAGAAGGGATAACTTTGGATATCCTAGCACTGACAAAAGATGTTATGGATAGAAATAAATAACTCATGTGCTTTGAGTGTGGAAACATTTACTTTGAGGTAGGTTATAAGATATTAAAAGTGCCAGTTGCTCAAGGACCAACAACTCTCTCATTCAAGACTGAACATGCACTTACTGCTACACATAGAACAACACAACTGAGGAGATGTCAACGTCATAAGGCAGCTGCTGGTTTACCAGCAGATTTCAAACAAGAACCTCTATTTCCCTCACGAGTTGTTAGTCAAACAACTCAAAATGATTATGTTCTTCAAGACAAAGAAACTCAGACAGATTGATGACACCGCATCTTTTCTTTTTAACACAACATTTTTCCATACAGGCACTTAGCAATTTATCTTAGCAGTTTTGCACTAGAGGAGCTAGTTCCCTAATTTAGATACAAAGTAAGGTTTGAATGTTTTTTTCATGAGGACATGCAATATCTTCAGTTGGGGGGCATGTTAGGACCCAGAAATGTCCCTTTTTCATCACATATTTTGCCTATTCAACCTTATCATCTCTAAGCTAATGCCTACTATAATGCGTGCTAAGACTTTTTTTTCCCAAGGTATGAATCATTTATCTTTCTTTTATATTTTCATTTACTTAGCATGTTTGATTGGTAACGTTCACATGTTTTACCCATAAACTGATTCAACTAATGATTGAAATGTATAGAACATCCAAGTCTTAAAGAATGGTCGTTGTTGTTACACCAGTTGTTACAGCTATGCAACAATATTGGAAGTTGTTACAGCTATGTGCCAATCTTGGAAGTTGTTACACGACTACTGCAACAGGTGCCACCGATTCTGTTGTTACATGACTGCTGCAACAAATGCCACTGATTCTACTATTATATGACTGCTGCAACAAATGTCACCGATCCTGAAAGCTGCTACACCTATTGTTACATGTTTTAACTTACAAGATTATTTCTAGATCTTGTATTAATGATATCATATGAACAGCTTGAGAATCAGGGATTCTCAAGGATATTATGATTTTTTTTTAACTGAATGACTCTGACTTTAAATAGCAGATCTTTTGTAATCAGAGGGATGGATTTTGACTATGAGAAAGTGAAGTGAAGCAAAGCTTATTATACACAAACATTTTGGCAAATCAATAGAAGAGTGGATTGAATTTCTTTAGCAGATTGTAGCCTATTTCTTTGAGAGGATTCAGTGAGAAGGAAAGGGCCCACCTTCCTCACATATTCCCCTCTATTTTGAATTCCAGAACAGTTTTTTTAATGTGAATGGTTTATCTGTTAAACAATTCTAGAATACAGTTTTTGTTATAGTCTAGTTCCTTCTTGATAGATGTGCATAAATTTGTCTCATGAGAATTAAAAGTCAATTGATGAACACTGCTAGAGAAATGCTTTCCCTTTTTCTGCATTAGATTAAAATCTTGTTTTCAAGTAAAAGAAAATAAAAGTGTGAATTACTTTCTTGCAATAAGTAGATTTCTTTCTGCAATTAGTAGAGAACTTCTTCCTGTAAAAGTAAAATAGAAAGTTAGATTAGAGTAGGTAATCCAGGATTCTTATACACTCATCAGTTTAGATTTCAAATTGTAATTTCAATTCTGTAGAACTCCAGCTATGTCGGCATAATTGTGTTAGTGATATTTTTTGTTTTTTTTTCCCTACCACAATTAGATTAGTGTTTCTTCCATAATCTAGCATAGACTGTGAACAATTATCTTGAAACAACAGACTTCCCTGGGTTGACAATTTATATTGAACACCTTAATTTTCTATTAATTTAGACAATTAAAGTGCCCAGCAAGAATGAGAAAATATCATGGGTTGGGTAGCACTAACTGAGGGATTCATGGGGGCTCTACTAACCATAACAATGAAAACTTACGACACAATAAAAAATCCTAAGGCCAACTAATAATAAGAGAGCACACCAAATAAAAGAAAAAATACAAATGCACACAAACATGATATAGTAGCTGAAAAGAGGCCTCCCTCACTAGAGTAGGTATGCCTCTCCCAAGAGGGGCCTAAGACTCCCTTAAAAATATTGGAGGTATCAGAATCTGTTATTATAAGGGGCCCTGTGGGCTTAGCAGCGCAGTCAGTCAGATCACCCTGGAGAGGTAATCCTCCATAAAGGTTGTGTGTTGTATGAACCTTATCTGACTCAGGGTACATGTATAATAACAAATGAAAGTAACCTATGTGGTTACCTATGTCAAGAAACTAGAGCCACCACAATATAACCAATGCACAAGAGAACATTCGTAAGTCAGGTCCACCATATGGGCAGGGTAACTAAGCCTGAAATATTGAAAGAAATGCCTCTCACAGAGGTAAAGTTACTAGCAATACCCCCAAATATGAATAGATCCCTAGAAATAACTTTGATCCTAAGAAGTTATTAGAGGGCCATCTATGAAACCAACTTCGCATGACCTCATTCTTAACTCTGATGTGAGTGGAGTGTTCTGACGTCACTAATTACACAATGGATTTCACCACTCCCTGTTCATACACATATGTTTATTTTAATAGCCTTGGAGAAGCTTACTCACAAAATCCTACTCTAAGGCCCTATATCCTATCCTTGTTTGTGTACTCTGAAAAATAAAATCATTTCTAATCAATTTTAATTAATCAACGTTACTTTTAATGGATTTGTTTACT
>JASDQU010752902.1:49133-61652 GCA_032191745.1 Picea mariana | reverse complement strand
TGACCTTCTCCTCTTATGAGTTTCAACCTTGTGAGCATCAGAAAACAAAACACTTGCAAATAATCAAGTCTTCAAAAACCTATGCTCTGATACCAACTTAATCTAAAAATGAAGAAGGCTTGTATTCTTGAAAATATTTGCAAGTTAAATTTTATGTGTTAAAAGCAAATGGATCAACTTTGCAAACACATATTTAATAGGATTTACTCATTCAAGATGCATAACAATAGCAACATAATTAATGAACATAAAACAATAACACAAAAAATGATAAAGGAGTTCACCCCTCTCTTGGGCTACATCCCCTGGTCCAGCTTCCAATGGATCATTTGTATTATTTACTAAAAGTGCTCAAAAATGTGCTTTACAATGCTCAAACTATCAAATAGACTGCTCCAATGGCTTCAGAACATCGAAAAACCCCTAGCTAGTCTTTTTCGACACCTCGTTTGGCCAAAAAACGAAGAAGATAGGCTTCCTTGAAGTCTCCTCTTCAAGCTTGTTGTCTATGCATCTACAAAACGCACCTCCTCTGGCTCAACCTAGCCCACACGCAATTTAAAGCGTGAAAACCTAGAACCGGGTGCAACTGCACCACTGGTCCAAACTATCAAACCGTTTACGCGCTATCCCTAACTACCAAGGCCCGTGGGCACATGGCAGTCATACGACCGTGCCAACACACAACAGGGCTAATGGTTATATAACCGTTGGAACTGTATGTTAAAACCCACGTGCATTGGTACAGTGGTCACATGGTAAATTGCGTGCACATATATCAAATGGTTACAATATATGGTTTACAATATATGGTTACGGTGGTAACCACCGTAGCACTGGTCGCATATAACATAACACATGACCATGAGTCGGGGCTTAGCCCCGGCCTGGTCCACGACCATATATACCATATAACAATGTTAAATACAATGTTTGAAACATATATATCAAGGAAGATATGTGGGTGCGCTGGTTGGGTAGACTTTCCCAAATCTTTACCCTTTCCCTAGAGGTCACGGGGTCGACTCCTGTTGAGTGAAAAGTTTTAACCAAGAAGAAAATGACACGTGGTGGCCTGTGATTGGGCCACGTGTCGCATTCCCATTCACTACCAATAAAACATGCCATATGCCAACTGTCTTCCACGTCAGCGTATGGTCTACCACATCATTTGTATGGTCTGCCACGTCATCATCCGTACAGACTGTACAGACTTGTACAATCAACATCCCTTTTTTGCCTGTTTGCCATTTTGAACAGAACGTGATATCTCTCACTCCCGATGTCTGTTTGAACCCAAATGAGTTGTGTTGGGTTTGCAATGATGAGGCCTATGCTCTTGTCTGATTTGAAGTGATTCCGAGCACTTTGAATTTTTGAGCAAAATTTGATCCCATGATCATCTTGCTGTTGGTTCCATATATTTTTTTATCTTGTATCTTCATTGATTGTCTTTAGTTATAAACTTAAATAACCGAACTATAAACCCTAAAGCCAAAACGTAAGAGGCCAAACTGCAAACAAACATACACAAACAAGCAAATCAGTGGCCAGTTAGTGTTCCAAGCGAAACAATTGGCTTGGGAACATTATAGTGGTATGAGAGCTATGATCCTCCCATCCTGTGAGGATTAACACATGAAGCAGTTTAGTGGAATTTATATGGGCAGAAGAAGGAAACAGATAGGTGAGGCAGGAGCTGAAATGGAAGGGTTAGGTGAGGATAGTGAGACACATATGATAGCGGGATTGCTAGGGACTTGCAATGCTCTATAGAAATATCATAGAGTGACCTTGTTCATCACCTGCAGGAGAGTCAGAAGACAACATGTAGGGGACATGCCAAAATATCAGATACCTTGAGGAAGGTAAGTGAAAGCCAACAATTGATATCACAACTCTTGATGGAGATGACTCATAAGGGGAAAGGCCCAGAGTCTTATGCCAACAGGGAAACTAGTAGATCTCAAAGAGGGAACAGACAACAACATGAACATGTTCCCTATCATCATTCTTAGGGAATCCATGGAGGGGGAGCACCACAAGGACAAGCATGTAACAAGACCAATCCTAGACCGTACTTGCCTTCATTTATAGATGAAACAGCACAACCCAACTACCTAGACGAGTTTGAGGATCAGTTTGATCAGTATGTCAGGGAGTACAACTCACTAAGCACACCAGTTCAGAGGCAAATTACCTTATATCAATTTTTTGGATGAAAATTAAGAAGCAATCCCAGGCCGTACCACCAGAACAACTATGAGCTAGAGCGGGATGGAAAAATGGAGATCCCCTTCTTTGATGGTTCAACCAAGATGACTGCTCAGGTGTGGGTACAAAAACTAGACACTTACCTGCAACTTAACCCGACGAGAGAGATGGATGCCATCAAGTTTGCCATGATGTACTTGGAGGGAAAATCTCATGACTAGTGGTACCATGGGTTATATACACTTGGCCACAATCATATAGTGGCATACACAGAGTTTACACAGAGGCTCATTGGCAGGTTTAACCAGGGGGATCCATAGATACACTTCAGGGAAATCACCCAACTCAGGCAGACAGGATCATCAAAAGTGTATATTGAGGAGTTTTGGAGGCTAGAAGTCATGGTACATGACGTTTCACAATCTAGACTCATGATGCTTTTCACAGAGGGGTTGATGGAACCCTTAAAGGGTTGGGTTAAGGATTTCAAGCCTACCAACTTGCAAGATGCTATATGGAGGACGCGATATCTAGGCCCAATAAAAAAACCAAAATATGTGCCTAGACCCCCTCTAAACACTAGAGGGATAGACCAAAGACCTCCAATGAATCTAGGAGGAAGAGACCCAAGGGGGTTTGAAAGGGGAATAGGAAGGATGGATGAGAACAAAAGGAGGGAACTAAGAAGAAAACAAGTATGCTTTACATGCAAAGAGCCATGGGATCCATCCCACAAGTGTATGGGCCATGGCAAGGCTCATTACATTGAGGTGAAATTTGATAATGAGGAGGATGGGGATTTTGACCACATCCAGAACATAGAAGAAGACACCACCGAAACTGCAGAAGAGGAGGCTACAGGTCACGATAGTACAACAGAGGAGAAGGCTACTTTGGCATCTATTAGTGGGGTACCCAAGTACAACACCTTTAGGATGATAGGGGTATTGCAAGGGAAAAGGGTTTCAGTTCTCATTGATGGGGGAGCTTCTCACAACTTCATTGACTCAGCATTGTTGTAGAGGAGGAACATACCCACAGTTGAATTTAAAGGATTCAAAGAGGAGGTAGCAGGAGGAAGCAACATGCCTTGTAACAGGTATATTCTAGGGATGAAGCTTACACTAGGTAGGCATGAATTAGCAAAAGACTTCTATGTGATGGACCTCCCTAATACAAACATCATCCTTGGATTTCATTGGCTTAGTACGTTGGGTTCTATCACCACCAAATACAAGACCATGGAGATGTCTTTCACAGAGGAGAGTGGGAGAAAGGTAGTTCTTAGGGGCATGTCGGGAAACACAACCAGAGTAATTACAACAAAGCGTATGGAGACAATTTTCAGAAGAGAGGAGATTGTATATGCTGCAAAGTGAAATATTTTGACACTTGTGGACAAGAAATGGAAGGTTCACTATGCACCAGAGATTCAAAGGATCATTGAAAAACATAGTAATATGTTTGGACCCATTCCACCTAGAATGCCACCAAATAGGGGGTTGGAGCATATCATAGAGTTGGAAGAGGGGGCAAAACCTGTCATCACCACCCCCTACAGACACCCCAAGAAGTATAAAGACAAGATAAAGAAGGCCATCAAGGAACTGTTGGACATGGGTCACATCAGACCAAGTTCCAGTCCTTTTGCATCTTCGGTGGTACTCGCCAAGAAGAAGGATGGAACCATGTGCATGTGCATTGATTTCACGACATTAAATAAAAAGACTATTAAAAATAGGTATCCCATTCCAAGGATTGATGAGCTATTGGACGAGCTCCATGGGGTTGTTTACTTCACCAAAATTGACTTGCGCTCTGGTTATCATAAGATCAAGATGAGGGAGCAAGACATCAAACAAAACGGCCTTCACGTGTCACTACAACCACTATGAATTCCTAGTGATTCCCTTTGTATTGACCAATGCACCAGCCATGTTTCAGCCATGCATGAATCACGTCTTCAACAAGTTGTTGAGGAAGCACCTTCTTGTGTTTTTTGATGACTTCTTGATCTATAGAAAAACTTGGGATGATTATCTTCAGCATATGGAACAGATTTTGACTATCATGGAGGACCATTCCTTGTATGCCAAGGAGTCCAAATGTGAGTTTGGAATGACATAATTCCTTTACTTAGGGCACATCATTGGAGTAAAGGGGGTACAGGTACACCAGGAGAATATCCAAGTGATACTTGATTGGCCCACACCTAAAACTCTTACAGAGTTGAGGGGATTTCTCAACATTTTCAATTGTTATAGGAGGTTCATCAAGGGGTTCTCACAACTTTTTGCACTCTTGACCGATTTGACCAAGAAAGGGGATTTCAGATGGAGTGAAGAGGCACAATCTACATTTGACAAGATGAAAAAGGTAATGAGCACATGCCTGGTTTTAGCCTTGCCAGATTTCCGCCAACCCTTCATATTGGAGTGTGATGCATCAGGAGAGGGCATAGAGGCCGTACTAATGCAAAATAGGCATCCCCTTGCCTATGAGAGATGGAAGTTGAGAGGCCCTGAGCTTCTTTACACTATATACAATAAATAAATGTTTTCCATCATGCATGCCTTGGCCAAATTCAGACAATAATTGGTGGGAGCAAGATTTGTAGTGAGGTCAGATCAGAACAACCTTAAGTACTTCTTGGAATAGAAGGACTTAAATGAGAGACTACAAAAGTGGGTCATCAAGATACACACCTATGATTTTGACGTTGAATTTTTCAAGGGGAAGAACAACATAGTTGCAGATGCATTATCAAAAAGGCTATCAGTTTATGCCATGACCGATATCTTAGTTGACTGGAAGGCCCACCTCTTGGTGGAATACTCCAAAAACCAGTTTGCTTGTTAGTTTATAGATGGGAAAATATAGGATGACAAATTTAGAGTCATAGATGATATCATCTACTACAAGGGCCAAATTTTATTGGTTCTTGAGTCAGCCTTCAAGGCCAAGATACTACAGGCATGTCATGATTCACCGATGGTAGGGCACCAAGGCATTGCCAAAACATACCGGCAGGTACAAGAAAGGTTTTTATGGAGGGATCTCAAAGAAGATGTAGGGCTCCAAATCAAAGAGTGCACAACTTTCCACGAAAAAAAGGATGAGCATACCCATCTAGCAGGACTATTACAACCTTTACCCATTCCAGAGCACAAATGGGAAAGTATCTCCATGGAATTCATCACAGGATTTCCAAGGGCACAGGGGAAAGACTGTATTTTCATGATGGTGGAAAGGTTAACTAAGTTTTCACACTTCTTCTCCATTGCCACAGACTTCAGTGCAACAAAGGTGGTAGAATTGTTCTTCAGGGAGATCTTCAAGCTACATGGGTTTCCCAAGACTATTTTTAGTGACAGGGATAGCCGATTTATGAGCATCTTTTGGCAAAGATATTCAGGTTGGTTGGTACGAATTTGACCCCTAGCACCAGCTACCACCCCCAGAATGATGGGAAGACTAAAATAGTCAACAAGTGGGTGGAAGGATACCTTAGAAATTATGTTGAAGGGTAGTAGAAGGCATGGGCTAGGTGGCTACACCTGTGGTAATGCTTTTACAACACCACTTATCACATGTCCATCGGTATGAATCCATTCAAGGCCTTGTACAATTATGACCCTCTCTCCTTTGTAGAGATTTCCTTTGGTGATAACAGGGATCCTATGGTACATGATTGGGTGCAACAGAGTCATGACATACTCATGGAATTGAAACATCATCTGCAAAGGGCACAGAATTAGCAAAAGGTCTAGGCGGACAAACACATGGTAGAGCACACCTTTGAGGTTGGTGACTTAGTCTACTTAAGGCTCCAACCGTTGTTATAGCAAGATTTTCCTCACCATTGATATCTTACACATAGGGCCTTTTTCCATTTCCCTATGTAGACTTATCATCCCTTTTTTATAAATCTAGAGCTAAAAATAAACATTTTCCCACATATACATGCCCTATCAGCTATACAACAAGCGTATATGTAGGTTGCTCCACTACAACCCACGTACATCGGGATTTGTGCCATAAAATACAAAAATGGAGTCGGGTTTCCATGTCACGACAAGAGATCTCTAATCCTTGGCCTTCCATATACTGGAAAATTTCTGACTCAGCCCTTCAGTTTCATTTTGAAGGCTATAAGAGCACAATTTCGAGCTATGGAAAAGAGGAGAAAACGTTCAACTTTGAGAGAAAAGTTACTCTGGAGAAATTACTTAATATTGAGTCTGCATCCCTTTGTCCCTCAAGTTTGACCATAGTGTTCATCCCCCAAGCTCTTTCCATATTGTTGAGAGGACCTCATTGCCTCTTTCCTATGAGCTTTCCTTTAGTGGAGGATTGAAGTGGTGGATACCCAGTTGGAAGGAACTTGGTTTCTTGGTTTCGAACCATGCCAACACAGAAGTCTGTAATGTTGTCACTTATGATGATCAATTATTAATATAAATAATCCTTTACCACCCTATTGGTATCTTGAAAATATATTATTATTACCCGTGGGCATGTTTGTAATGTTTATTAATGGATTATTCTATCTGATGTGCTAACCCCTTTATATCATCACTATGTACTTGCTCTACTTGTTTGTTGAGAACTTATTGCAGGTATAAAGCTTTGGGTCAAAGTGCTCAATGGTGGAACATGATCAAAAGTTGGATTGAGGTAGGCCTCTTTATTATCTTGCACATTAGTTTATATAGCATACAGTGGAATTAAGTTGATTTCTGCAGTCATACCTGTCTATTGTGGTTTACCCTTGACCATAGAGAGTTTTTCCCTCGTAATAGAATTGGCGACTCCACTGGGGAGAGATATTCCTTCTAAGGGTTGAAGTACTTTTTCTTCTTGCATTGCTCTTTTTCCTTTGTGTTTCTTGTCATATCACTACTTGACAGATTTTGTTCACTCTGGGTCTGAGTTCTCAGCCTTCTTTCCCTTGCCTCGCCTTGTTTTAAAGCCTATACGCTCCTTTTTCCCCTAACAGTTGTGTATACACGCTTGTTGTCTCACTATAGGATGCGTATATACGCTATGTTCTTCTGAACAATCACGTATACCACTTCCCCTTTTTTGTTTGCTTGGTTTAGTGACTGTTGGGTGGGATTTGATGATTGTTGAGCCTTGTTTGGTCTTTGTAGTGCCTATTGAGCTTCTCTGGGTTGACAAGAAACCTGTTGGGAGTTGAATTTTTGGGCGTAGTCTTTCTCATTGTTTTTAATTTTTGATTTTTCCTTGAACCCTGGGCTATTTGCTTGGATGCTTGGTATTTTGCTTGAGTTATTTCATTTATACGTAGTAGAATTTTTATATCAGGTTGCTTCTCAGTCCATGCATTTTCTTTCTGATATATTGAAAATACAAAAAAATAGGCATTTTGAATTGGTTAACATTTTTGTCTTTGAACCTTTATCATTAGCTTAGTACAT
This sequence comes from Picea mariana, assembly GCA_032191745.1. Taxonomy (NCBI): domain Eukaryota; kingdom Viridiplantae; phylum Streptophyta; class Pinopsida; order Pinales; family Pinaceae; genus Picea; species Picea mariana. Next base: position 53,997 of record JASDQU010752902.1, on the reverse strand, counting down.
TTAGCGAAAGATTGCATTTTACTTCTGAATTGCAGAGTTGAAATTGAAAATTGCACTATTTTTATTAGAATATCATTCATTGAAAAGTTAAAGGTAGACTTTGCATTATATTCATATTTATCTTTTGCAGAGTCATAACATTATGAGTTTCTCTTCCATACCCTTTTGAGTAATCACAACCAATAAAATTTACGTTTTAAACTAAAATTGATTAGTCAAGATTTTATTTTTAGGGTGCACAAACTAGTCTAGGATTTAGTGCCTTGGAATAGGATTTTGTGAGTAAACTTCTCCAAGGAAATTAAATCAAAATATGTGTCTGAGATAGGGAGTTGAGAAGTCCATTGTATAATTGGTAAGATCAGGAGGCTCCACTCACACTGGAGTTAATCATGAGGTCGCGTGAAGTTAGTTGAAAGGATAGACCTTGAATACTTACCTAGCGTCAGAGATATTTCTGTGGATTTATTTGTATTTGGGGATCTTGCTAGTACCCATACCTCTGTGAAAGGCGGTGATTTCAAGGTTTCAGAATTTGATACCCTGCCCATATGGTGATCCAGACTTATGACTGCTTGCCTGTGCATCGGTTATACAGTGGTTTATTAGTTTATTGACTTAGGTATCTCATAGGTTACTTGCAGGGGTTATTCTACTTGTACCCTAGGTCAGATAGGGGTTGGACAATAGACAACCTTTATGGAGGATTACCTCTCCGTGGGGATCTAACCGACTAGTTTTTAATCACATGAGGGCCCCTATAACTAATTATGTTAACTCCAAACTTTAGCATGGATTCTAAGGTCCCTCTTGGATGAGACATACCTTCTTTAGCGAGGGAGGCCACTCAGCCACTTTAGCCCATTTGCATGCATATTGGTTGTTTGACTTTTTGGTATGCTCTTTGATTATTAGTTGACCATAAGATTCCATGTTGAGTCTTTATTACCATGGATAGTGGAGTTCCTTTTGCTCCCTTGTTTACTGTTACCCCCCCCCAATGATGTTCATGTGGGAAAATTCATCCGCTTTTTATAATGGTATGAAAAATTATGGTACTCAGTCAATGCCTTGGGTCTCTAAGATTTTTTCTCATGGTATGTCTGATATGTCTTTGGACTTGCCATCCTATGTCTTGCCTCCTTATGTGAATACAAGTTTTGGGTCTAGGGGCATGATGCCTCCTTATCCCTCTCCGTTTGGTGGGAGTCATATCCTTCAAACACCTCTTACAGTAGGAGGTTGGAATCTTCCTTCCTACGAATCCACAATGAAAGAAGTAAGTGCCCAACTATGCAATCATTCTACTTATTACACTCCATCCACTTATCCTTATTCTGCCATGTCGGTTACTATGAACACTTTTCCCATGGCTGACCTCCATCTGTCCTCTGGTGTTTCATCTGGGGGAAGTCATTTTTCTAGAATGGGCAACCCCCTTCATGAAGTTCCTTCATCTAGGGGTAACATATATCCTCACATGAGTAACCCTTGTCATGTCTCTTTCTCTTCGCAAGCAACTTCCTTAGTGTCGATGCCCCTACAACCCTCTATGAATCAGTATGGAGGAGGATAATATCCTGCCAGACAGGGATAGGGTGTAAACTGGGATTCTTCCTAGCCTGTAATTTATCAAAACTAATATTTTCTTGGACCTTGGTCTCAAATGACATAATTCATCGCCACAACAAGTCCAGTTACTGCGTGTCATACTGGCGTTATATCACCAACCGCTGCTAGCCATGTTGGATATTGGTCGACAACCTCTGCGAGTCATGTTGAAGCCCTGCAACCAACCTCTGCGAGTCATGTTGAAGACCTGCAACCAACCGCTGCAAGTCATGCTGGGGGCACAAGTCCAATCACTGCATGTCATACTGGCATTATATCACCAACCTCTGCTAGTCATGTTGGAGATTGGTTGACAACCTCTGCGAGTCATGTTGAAAACCTGCAACCAACCGCTGCAAGTCATGCTAGGGGCACATGTCTGGTCATTGCTCGTCACACCGCACATCCATCACCAACCTCTTCTATGTTGAAAATACTAATACAACTGAGAGGGGCAGGTGAATCAGTTGTCTTTGAGCTTAAACAATAATAAGTCTATTAAAATATTCTTAATCTTTCCTCAAGTGATCATTAACATTATACAACATATGGATAGTAAAAGTAAAAAGTAGCAGTCACACATAAGGTATACACAGAGACAGATTTTCACGAGGAAACCCATAAAGGTATAAAACCTCTTCTTCTTCGAAATGATAGGCAGTTTGTTAAGTTCTTTACATCATCTTTAATTGAGCACCAACTCAATGTGAGGCTGCTACCTCTATTTTACAAGCTGCAACTTGTTTGAGAGAACTAACTATCTGGTTTCTCTAGCACCAACTAGAAGGAAGCACCAACTCCTTGGTTTCTCTAGCACCCACTAGAAGGAAGCACCAACTCCCTATATGTTCCAGCACCAACTGGATGGAAGCACCAACTTCCAGTTACACAGGCTCCAACCTGTATAACAGAGAACACTTGTTCTCCCTAGCACCACCCTTCCACCCTGGTTTCTTTGGCTGCAACCGGATGGAAGCTACAACTTCCTATGTTCAAGCTCCCCCTTGAACCTCTGAGGACAACAGTCCTCCCGAGCACCTCCCAACCTCCCTATAACATTAATGAGCATATAAAAATTCAACTACACAAATACATCAATTCTTACCAATCTTTCTTTGTTCTGTACATCTGGTCATCTTCTAACTGTTCTGCAATTCATTTCTTCCTCTGTCTATTTAGCAGTTCTGCTCTGCATCAAATTGTTCTGTCATTCTTCTCTTCTTCAACTTGTTCTGTTATTCTGCTCTGCGTTTCATCTCACCCTGCACATTTTCTCAATCTCCTCCTGCGCATTCTCTCATTTTCTTTTTCTTACAGTCTCATTCTTTTCTCATACAGAACGACTGCCTCACGTTGTCTATCTCATTTTCTTTTATACACACTCATAGTGGTTCAACTTCCCATCTCCTTAGGCAAAAGGAAGACAACTGTCTCAGTAACTGAAATGCTAACTAATCCTCAATCATGAGTCTGTTTTGCTAACAGATTCCAAACTATGGAGTTAACTGTGAGAGAGAACAGTAACCCTCCGATCAACACTTGATCTGAAGGTTCATATCATTCCACGATTTTGCATATCGTGATTTTGACACTTCTGATGTTCAATGCTCTTGTCACTTACAAATCCCGATCTATGAAATTCCGATACAAAACTTTTCTGCACTAGCTCCTTCCCGAATATGACTATGGCCATAACCAAGTGCCTATGCAAAAAGCACTTTCGTGATTTCTCGTTTCGTGATTTTCGACACTATGCTCTGTTGACCCCAAGTCAACGAAAGTTTGATCACTTTCCACATGTCCTATGATTCCATGGTCCAGATCTGATCTTGATTCAATGGCTACGATTGAATCGCGATTTTGCGATCTCGACATTCTTGTTGCATTGGGTTCTTTGCCTCTCTATGTCGCGATTCGTGAAACTCCGATATGGAGTTTGATCAACGGTCCAGATCTGATCTCTATTCAATGGCTGCGATTAAATCACGATTTCGCATATCGCGATATCGGGATTCCTGATGTTAATAAACTTTGACATCTCCAACTCTCGATCCCCGAAACTCTGACATGGAGTTAGATCAACGGTCTCGATCTGAGCTTGATTCAACGGCTGCGATTGAATCGCAATTTTGCATATCGCGAAATCGACATTCTTGTTGCATTGTTTCTTTGACATCTCCAACACGTGATCCTCGAAAATCCGACATGGAGTTAGATCAACAGTCCAGATCTGAGCTTGATTCAATAGCTGTGATTGAATCGCAATTTTGCATATCGTGAAATCGACATTCTTGTTGCATTGTTTCTTTGACATCTCCAACACGCGATCCTCAAAACCCCGACATGGACTGGAATCAATGGTCCAGATTCAACCTTGATCTGACGGCTCATATTAAGTCACGATTTTTCATATCGCGATTATGCCCGCTTCTCCTTGTACCTTAAAGGACGTGCAGGTTCTTCTTGATCCAACGATGGTAGGATCCTGTGCTTGGATCTAACGCCTGAGATCTGTCCTCCTCTTCAACGATCTCTTCTTGTCTACATTCAGATCTGACAACCCTTGTTCTTTCAGGAATTTTGAATGGATCCAATGATCAGAAATGATTCTCAAGCTTTACGGGCTTTCGATCATTCGATCAACCTGAAATTATCTTCTGTTTTCCTGGTTTCGTTGCCTTTGATCATTCGATCTTCCTGAACTTATCTTATGTTTGCCTGTCTGTTACAAACTTCTTGTACTCATGCCATCAATCCTCTGTACATTCTTCCTGTACTTATGCTACTTGCCATCAATGACAAGCATTCGATGTCTGTTAAATATTTTCCATTCGTTGTCTGTTAAATATTTGCCAACAATCTCCCCCTTTGGGATTGATGGCAACACAAGCACCCACATGCATTCGGACTCGACTCTCCTCCTGAACTCTTTTCTCCCCCTTTGACATCAATGTCAAAGAAGAAGCATTCTTCCCCTAATCTGTTGCAAAACATACTCCCCTTGTTGACTATAAGCATTTTGAAAATACACAAAATATTCAATAAGTACTCCCCCTGATCAGGTGAACAGATTAGACACAAGAAATTATAACCCCCAATTTTTGACGAAAATATCCAAAAGGGGTCGCTGCTAATGGTTTAGTAAATATATTAGCTATCTGTTCTTTGGAACAAATATGATTTAGCTGAACAATTCTATTTGTAACTTGTTCTCTAAGAAAATGGTACTTTATTGGAATATGCCTAGTCTTGG
>JASDQU010752901.1:26635-37382 GCA_032191745.1 Picea mariana | reverse complement strand
ACACTTTTGGTTTATTTTATTTTAAAAGTCCTTTATTTAGAGAAGTATTTCATTGATCTTAGGACCTTAGGATGGGCATCTAGAAGGATGGACTATGGATTTTTATTTTTACAGTGCTAGTTGCAACACCTATGGGCCTTCATCCCCTTCTTCCCATGAAATGAGGTATAAACCCTTCTTGGGGTCAATGATCTAAAAAAACGAAAAGATGAGGAAACAAAGGGGAAGATGTGTGGAAAGTGGTAAGTATGAGTGGAAATGGTATGATGACCCTTCAAGGAGACCACCTAGTAGCAACCCTTTTCCCGAGGGTGGCCAACATACTAGGATACCATGAAAACCAATAAGGTGAAATCAAGACAAAGTTATAATTTCCAAGCAAATGTTCCATAATCAAGAAATGACTCATTACAACATGCTTAAATGCCTCAAATATTGAAGTGACAATCACCATGAGACTAGACTTGTTACCTCATGAAGCAAGACATGTTTTCTTCCATAGCCAAACTAGTGTAGCAGATGTTTCTCTGTTGTTGATGATGAGTGGTGATGCGTTGTTGGCACAAGGGCAGACCCAGGGTTCAATGCTTCAACAAGGCACCAAAAAAACCCTAACTACCGACCCTTTTGAAAACACCTACGAAGCACATGAAGTCTCACCCGAGGTAGAGGTAGGGGTGGTTGCAGGACTCAAATGTCTGCAACCTAGCTGGGACACGGATATGTGATTACACCACTTTAACAAAGCACTTAGTAGTTAACATTCATCAACATTTAACCCTTATCCACATTGCAGAGCCAAACCCTAATTACAGAAAAACGCAGTATTCAACCAGATATAACACATATAAACACTTAGCACATGGAAAAAGATCAGATCTAGCATTTATTCATGTCACTTAAGCACTAAGATATCATACTAGATTCATCTAAACATTCTTTACTACACTTAATATTAAATTATATACACAAGACAATAACCATAATGCACAAAGCAACCATAACACAAGATTTACGTGGTTCACCCCAGCGTGGAGATACATCCACTAAATCTTCTCTCCTTTATTATCTTCTTTCAAGCTTCTTACAGGCACAGATCATCAAAACCCTACTCCGCAGAGAACAGGTGATCTATGCACACCTCCCCAGATCCTCCTTCCCCAAGTTAGATCATAGCACCAAGCCTCCTTACAAAGTATGTGCACAAAGCACTACAGATGGCCCGCACTTAGCTTTACAGCCTCAACATACACTAAGCACATAGCCTCTTGCAATTACTTGCACTTAACATAATACTTAGCACCTAACATCACACACCCCTTACTTACATCACCTAGCTTTCTATTTATACATTACAAAAGGGCCTAAACATGGGTAAACCCATGGGCCAACATCCCCATACCCGTTACATAAACCCTAATCCCAAAGATTCGCTAAAAACGGGCCGAGATCCTACGATCTCCACTTTGACTTGTGCTCCGCCTTCGATGAGCCCATCAATGTCCCAAAATAGGTCAAACATGACCAAGAATCTCCAAAACTTAGTCAACGGCCAACAGGCCCCCAACACTCACCTGTGACTCATCCCGAATCACTCTACTTTGGGTAACTATGCCTCAAACACCTTGAGCTTGGCTCGAGCTACTGCCTCGCAAAGGCCTCCTACTCGATGAAATATTGAATAATTGCCTCGTTCACAGGTCCCTCTAAGCGCTGCTCTATCAAAGTGATTACTTGTTCCAGCTCTGCTCCTCAGCCTTCAATCCCCTCAAAAAGTAGGCAAGTTGCATCCTGGACTGGCTGGAGCTTCTGAGTCACTTCCATAACTTTGATTTGTATGGCATGGACCTATTGCTAAGCTGTGTGTTGTTCTTGGGATATTTTCATTCGCTCGACTACTGACAAGGGCTTCAACTGCACTTGTATTGTTCCTGCTTGCTGCTTTGCTTCCTGGAGATGTGACTCTAGTGTCTTTAGTTCAAGGTCCTTGGTAAGGCGCTCATAATTCTGTGCACTTCGACTGTTAAGCTGTTTACATTCCAAGGCTAATGCCTTGATTCTCTAGACTGCGCTTTGGGCAGTTTCTTCTCGCCGGTCTCGTACTTCTTGTAGAGTGATTGGTACTGCTTGTAACTCTAATTATCCTACTCTCTTTTGAAGTTGTTGGATGGCTGCAGCAAGCTTCACTACTAGACTCTCCACTGGATCTTCTTCTATCTACTCTAAGCCTGTCACCGAGTGAAGTGCTCTGTTGACTACTTCTTTAACTCCAACCTGCTCTGTGAGCATCTTTTCTTTCTCTTTTCAGATATGTTCTTTATCCTCTTTGAACTTGATTTGGAGGTCGTCCTTCTCTTGTTGCGCAACTTGTCATTGTTCTATGACTTCCTCTTGTGCTTACTTCAGGGCCACTGTGGCCTGTCCTTTTTCTTCCTGCATGCGACGAAGGCGAGCTTCGGTCACATCAACTATTCTGCGGACTTGGGCAAGCTCATCTCCCAACTTTGTTTCTTCTGATGGCGAGAGCACAATGGACACTGTGCGACTAGAGTGAAGGGATTGTTGTACTCCTCTCAATTTTGCTTCAATTCTTTCATACATGGTTTCTTTTTTGGCTTCATTTTTATGCAAAATATCTTCTGAGGCATCTGATACAGTTGCGATAATGAAGTCAAAGTCATCAACCATGAGCATAGTCTGCAACTTCGACTTACTAGCTTTGTACCTCTTTCGCGATGTAGGTTTCATGGGATAAACCTTTATTTTCTTGGATGTCTTTGTGCCATCAGGGGGCTTCTGCAGTCGTGTTACTTCACTTTGCTTCTATTTATCTTCTTCCCCATTGTGCTCTTCCTTGTATACTTTGTCACCACCTCCTCTACTAGGTGAATCTGATGCAGTTTCTTCTGATGTGCTGTGTTTTTCCTGTTCATCTTCCTTCTTTTTATTCTTGCTACTGCTAGGTGCATCATACTCTTCGCGAGTAACCACCGGATTTCCAATGAGGTCAGGGTCGGACAGTTATGCCTGATCGACTGGTATAAGGAACTCTATGGGCCATTCCTTAGTGATTTCTTCCAGGTCCTCCTCTGTGAGCGTGTAGTAGGACTGAAGCTCTTCTTTACTTTTGTCTGCGCACGAAGTGATATAAATAAAATGCCTATCTGCGCAGAAATTCATAAGGGGCCTGAACCTGTCTAGGGTGTTCGATGTCATAAGAGGGAAAGACTCAATAACCCTCTTCAGCTACAGGTAGTAGGTATGGAATATTTCGTTTGACTACCATTGTTTCCCCATATCGCTTGAATACCAGAGTGTGGTGAACTTCGTATCTAGTGGATCGAATGGATTAATGTTAGAGAAGGTCGCTCCTTCTGACATCTCCCAAGAAATGAATGCAATGAGGATCAACAACCAGCTAAAGTGGAACTCATAGCTCTGATACTGAGCTTCCCGACAATCCAATTCTAACTGATTGACTAGGTAACTAGACCATTTCATTTGTAGTCCTTCCATGCATTTTCTTGCGAGGTCAACGACAAACCCTGTGACCTGCGTGGGTCTGTTCTTTTGAACTAGCTTACCAGCAATCAACTGGAAAGCAAGGTGCACTGCGCCATTCTGAATGGAGGCTACCTTGTAGCCTTGTGTCCCCTTCTCTACATCGTCATAGGTGTCTTTGATCTTCTGTGCCAGGGCACAATCTGCAACCTTTCTTGGATAAAAGTCTTGCGGGTCTAGTCCCTGCATGCTTAATCCAGTGATCCTATGGATTAACGTCAGATCGATGGTGATGTGTCTATCTATACATAGATACCCTCCATGGAAGCACGACAACAGGAGTTTAATGCACGCGTTAACCTCCTGGTGCCTTCCGAAATGAGGTATCTTCATCACGTTCAAGACAGTGGACCTCGCGATGTCCATAGTCCACGGCTGGGGGATGATCTTCGACTTCTTCCCCTTGGTCTTGGTCAAATATTTGTGATGTGCGAGCATGCCATAGCTCTTGTGGTCTCCTATGTTATAGTCACTGATCTTCAAGGTTGGAATCCTCTCCAACTGTGGTCTGAGTCCTTGTATTCCCTTCGGGAGGTATGCAGTGATGACTATGTAGTCGAAGTCTCTCAAGACACTGTCATGACTCACCACACCAACTAGAGGTGGGATGTATTCAAGCATGATGGATGGGATCAACTTTGCATTTGTCAAGTCATCACAATGCTTGGTTCTTTTCTCGGTCATAGCTTGGGATGGTCCAGATCCACGAGCAGTCAACGGGGAGGCTTGCACTCCTCTCGTCGATGAGGCTTGGATGCCTGCAGACATCACCTTCTCAGCCATGAGGTCTATTATAATCTCCTCGATAAAAAAATTCTAATGCGCTAATTTCGTCCGACATGCACACTCGAGATCTGATATCTCAGGTTGGTGAAGAATACTTAATGTAACTGAATGGATGGCAAGGTCTCAATGATTACTGCACGAAATCAACTAGTTCTCTGTGGGCTTGGATAATCAAAATTGGAAAAAGTGTTCTCGGTACAACGCTCGATGGGATAAATAGATATTATCATAACAGACTCTTCCAATGGGCTGGAACGCCTCAATCTATGCAGTTCCTTCCGTTATGGTGTGGTCCCAATGGTCCAAGGGCGAACGTTCCTACAATAACTATGTTTCTAGCTGTTCTGGAGCATCTTTCTAACGGTCATAATGCCTCCAACGGTCATATTGCTTCACCATGGCTAAGTGTCATTCTTCGCTGTACTGATATTCCAGTGGAGTTCAAGTTCTGGAAACCTTCCTTCTATGAAGTTTTCCCTGGATCTTCTTGCAATTTTTCTAACTTTGCTCTCTTCTTACTGAGATTTTTGGCCTTCTTTCCTGTGATCTGAATCACTGGTTTCCTCTTTCCATTATCATTCTTATCTCCTCTTGGCATGATAACTTCTCAATGTGGAGAGTCTTTCATAAGGTTCAAGGGTAATATTTCTTCTCTTTTTGGGGTAGTTTGTATACTCTCATGTACAGACATGTATCTCCAATCTTCCTGTGTCTTTTCAACTTTGAAGTTCATATCTTTGGTCCTTAGTAGCTTCTACTGGTTCTCTTTTTCTTCCAGTAAGTGCATTATTCTCCTAGCCATGAAATCTCTTAGTTCTTGCTTTTTCTATTCTAGATCCTCCTCTTCTTGTTTCCTTTGTATCTAATCTTTCTCAATCCAGGTTTTTCCTACCAAGATAGCAAATGGGGCGCTATTCTCAACAAATTTAATGATCTCAAATTCTTCTTCTATCAAAGTGCCATGAGCACTCATAGATGTCTTGGTAAGTCTTCCACATAGGGTTATCAACTTTGCTCTAAATAATCCTATTCCTCCTAATGAAGGAACCATAGCAGGCTTTCCCAAAATTTCCCAAGTTCTTTCTGTCATGTTATTCACCCGTGTTTCCTCATCCACAACACAGTCTATGTCGAAGTCTCCTATTCTTGTTTCTATTTACTCTTTCTCTTTTAAGACCTCTGATAAGTTGATATATTTGTGATCGTTCAAGGTTTCTTTCATCTGTAGTAATACAATCTTTGATTCTTTCTGGGGTTCTATCATATCCTTATTTTCTTGGCTTGTCTCATAGTTTTCTCATCTCATATTCATCTTTTCAACTTTTGCAATCATTCTAGGGAAATCAAAAACTTCATGGTCCATAGATTTACATCAAAGATAACTAGGACCTCTACCAGGGCATTCTTTAGCAAGTTGTCCTGGTCTTCTACAACTATAGCAAAGAGTTAATCCTCTCTTTCTTTTAAACGATCCCCAACCTTTCTTGTACTGTGCACTAGGGTCATAGTAACTAACTTGCAAAAAATTCTTTCTAGGATCCTGCATCCATTTGTTAGTCCAAACATTCTTTCTATGCATAGGGATAATCTTTCTAGGCATAGGGATAACATACCTTTCATTATTTCTATCAAATCTATTCATATCAAATCTTCTTTCTTATAGTTGTACCCTAGTTTTCAGACTAGGACAAAATTTATCAAACATACCTAGATTCATTCTTTTGAAACAAAAATTTCCACTTATCTTACCTTTCTCATAGCACAAAGCTTCAAGATCTTACCTCTTTTTTTCAGATCATAATTCTCTTCTTAGCACAGAGCTTTGCAATTCAATTAGACTACTATGCACTAATGTAGCAGATCTATGCACAGAGATTTCTTTTCTTCAGTTCCCAACAATCACAGTTTCAGGTCTCGACAATGGAACCATTTGTTGGCATAAGGGCAGACCCAGGGTTCAACACTTCAACAACACACCAACAAAACCCTAACTACCGAGCCTTTCGGCAACACCATCGAAGCAGATGAAGTCTCACTTGAGGTAGAGGTAGGGGTGGTTGTAGGACTCAAATGTCTGCAACCTAGCTGGGACATAGATCTATGATTACACCACTTTAACAAAACACTTAGCAGTTAGCATTCATCAGTATTTAACCCTTATCCACATCGCAGATCCAAACCCTAATTACATAACAATGTAGTATTCAACCAGATCTAACACATTTAAGCACTTAGCACATGGAAAAATATCATATCTAGCATTTATTCACATCACTTAAGCACTAAGCTATCATACTAGATTCATATAAACATTCTTTACTGCACTTAAGCTTAAATTATATACACAAGACAATAACCAGAATGCACAAAGCAACCATAACATAAGATATACGTGGTTCACCCCAGTGTAGGGCTACGTCCACCAACTCTTCTCTTCTTTATTATCTTTTGTCAAGCTTCTTACAAGCACAGAGCATCAAAACCCTACTCCGCAGAGGACAAGAGATCTACGTGCACCTCGCCATATCCTCCTACCCCGAGTTAGATCACAACACCAAGCCTCCTTACACAGTCTGTGCACAAAGCAGTACAGATGGCCCACACTTAGCTTTACAGCCTCAACATACACTAAGCACAAAGCCTCTTGCAATTACTTGCACTTAGCACCTAGCATCACACACCCCTTACTTATATTGCCTAGATTTCTATTTATACATTACAAAATTTCCTAAACATGGGTAAAACCATGGGCCGACATCCCCATACATGTTACATAAACCCTAATCCCAAAGATTCCCTAAAAGGGGGCCGAGATCTTGCGATCTCCACTTCGACTTGCGCTCTGCCTTCGACCAGCCTGTCGAAGTCCAAAAATAGGTCAAACATGACCAAGAATCTCCAAAACTTGGTCAAGCGCCAACATGCATGGTGAAGAGGAGGCGCTATGCCTGCTCAATGTGGGATCTATTGGTCAATATGGCTCTCGACACTCCATGCCTGCTACATGTGGGCCTCAAGACATCATCTCCTTAGCTACCCCTAGGTTGGGGGGTAACATCTGGCTCCTACATGGTAACATGTGCTCGCCATAGAGTGCATGAGAACCTAGACATCTCCTGGTATGACCTATGCCTAGACACATTTAAACAAACATTAGAGCATTGAAGGGTGGCAAACTCACCCTTTTATTCATGTAAGCAAAACTTCAAAAATTCAAAATTGACAACTATAAGATTTCTTAAAATATTTTTTTTTGCATTTTGTCAAAACTTCTAACTAACATGTAATCATGAACATTCAATTCACATGAATGTATCACAACAACTATGCATGGATATAATACAAGCGACATGTAAAGCAAAGAATCCATGCAAAATGAAAGCAAATGCAACTACTCTGCCATGACATGAATATGCAAGATGTAGCACAAATGCAATGCAAAAATGCAAGGATGACCTACCTAATTACCTAGGGCCGAGGCCCTAACGTCATGTGAAATCATACAACCAGGAAAGCCACCTGATCATCTCAACCAACTACCTTCCCTTGTTCTTAATTATAAACAATGTCAAAGATAATTCAAGCACAAAATGATCATGAGTATAAATAAATGTATAATGAATATCAAAATGAAACTTATGGAGGTGGGAGGGAGGGACCAAATTCTACTGGAAATAAGGGCCACAAGATCGATCCATCCATATATGAATCAAACTACCAGGTATAGAAAATGACTCATCCTCTTCCTCACTCATAATACCACTGCTCTCTTAAAGGTGAGAGGAGACGAGAGAGCCGAAGAAAACCCTTTTATTTCCCATAGAAAAATGTATAAGGTAAGGAAGAAACTCAGGTACAGAGGAAAAATCCATCCTAATACTCAAAACATGTTGCTTCTTACTATGTGTATGCACATCCTGGTATAAGTCCCCAAGATGAAGACATTGGTGTTCTTTAGTATGAGTTTTTAGTTGATCAGGGTTGACCAAGGCCTCATGTTCATCAGGATTTGAGCACGAAGGTGGTTGAAAATATTTATCATATAGCAAATATGAGTGCTCGAAAGGATAAATCCCAAGGTATGGCTGGAAATTAACATAAGTGTAGTGCAACAAGCCATCCCCTGATGGATGAAAAAAATCTGTGATCATGTCATCATCGGGCTGCCAAATATCTTGATCGTCCACGTATGGAAAAAAATATTCCAAAGGAAAGATTTTTTCATTCTTCATCTGGAAGCTTTCCTTAGTGTTGTAGATGGGATCTATATCAAAACCGAAACAACCAATATCTCAATATTCCAAAACAATACATTGGGTTCATTTGCATAAGAAAAAGAGAGATCAAATTCTCCTTGAGGGCCAAAATTGTAGTCCAAGAGTAATAATATTAAGTGATGCGTTCTATTCTAGTGAAAAATGACTTGCCTATGTTTATAGAGGAAAACCCAAGTCATAGTTTGTCCACATTACAATTAAATCCATGATTTTAGGTTAAAACCAAAGTTACAATGCTTAATTAGCAAATCATTTTTCTATTTTTGCCCACATAGGCTACAAAATGACCAAAAATAAAAAAATTATGGCACATAAGTCCATAAAACTCTTCCCCAAGGTGACACATGTGAAGATAAGCCTCCAAAGGCTAGGACATCATGCTATAAATGTGCCACCTCATCCCCAAATCAAGCAAGAGAGTGGAGCTTCAAACCCACAACACCACCAAGTGCACTAAAATTGAAAAATGTCCCCTCAAAAGTGTGACGTCATGCTCCAAATGAGGGATGTTTGGGCATAGGAGGGTGACGTCATCTCCCCTTAATGCTTTTGGGCCTTTTCCAAGTCCTAGAGATGTCTCCCAAGGTACAACGTTCATCATCTTGGGCTTCCAATGTGTGGGGCGCAACATCCATCCATTGGGATTTCAAGCCCCTGTGAAGGTCCAAGTGGCTTAGTCCCTTCATGAATGACTTTCATTGGGCAAGGTCTTGCAAAGAAAAGAAAATACGCCCTCCAAGGGTCCACAATTCATATTAATTATTCCAAGTAAGCCACATTTAATAAAATAACCAACCAAACAAGTGCATTAAGTCCCCCCTTTTCAAATTAAACAAATTCTCAAAGACCCTATAAACTTTGCCAAATTTAGATATAGGAGGGTTGTTATGGTGCCCTATTGGGTAGGCTAATCCCTAAGCCAAGGAATGTTTCGTGAGAAGATCCTCTCTAGACCATGTAATGAGTATGATTTGGTTTGAGGGAAATAATCTTGGGCATGGGGCTCTTGACATATCAAGGAATCATATTGTCTCATTTATGGGTGCCTTTGTGGAGGGTGTGTTGCATCCCTTCGTTTGCAATGCAACATTTTTCCAACCCATTTATTTTCCTTTCATTTTTTTTTACGATCCGAACATTGAGTGTTATGTACAATGGAAAATATCACTACAATGCCACTTGAAGTTAAGACACATTAAGTGCCATATGCACTAGAAATTAAAGGACACCGCAAGCATTCCCCCATCAAGCGAGACATTTTTATTTATTTTCTTTTGAAAGGTCCTTCATTTTTATGGAGAAGTGTTTCATGGCTCTCATGACCTTAGGATGAGCATCTAGAAGGATAAATTATGGTTTTTTACTTTTATAGTGCTAGCTATAACACCTATGGGCCTTCAACCCCTTCTTCCCATGAAATGAGGTACAAGCCCTTCTTGGGGTCAATGAACCTAGAAACCCAAAAGATGAGGAAACAGAGGGGAATAAGTGTGGAGAGTGGTAAGTATGAATGGGAATGGTACGATGACCCTTCAAGGAGACCCCCCAGTAGCAACCCTTTTCCTAAAGGGTAACCAACTTAATAGGATACCATGTCACCCACCAAGGTGAAATAAGGCACAAGCTCTAATTTCCAAGAAAACGTTCCATAATCAAGAAATGACCCTTTGAAACATGCTCAAATGCTTCAATTATTAAAGTGAAAACTTACCATGCGACTAGAGTTGTTACCTCATGAAGCAAGACTTGTTGTCCTTTCTAGGGTAGGCTAGTGTGGCAGATTGTTGGCACTAAGCTGAAGGGGAAAGAAGAATGATCGTGGGAAAGAAAGCGTGCATAAAACTGAAGTAACAACTGGCAAAAGAACAACACACGCACATGCAAGAAAGCGTGCACAAAGGAAAGCGACAGCTGGAGGAAGAAAAGAACGCGCATGGGAGAAATACCTAACGTAAGAAGGGTTAGGGTTTTCGTAATATTTTGCAAAAGATTGAAGAGCCCGAAATGTATAAATATAGATACAAAAGTATCATATAGGGATGGTTGTTGTTATTGTTATTGTTGTTGTTGAGTTTTGCAGACTGTAACCACGCAAGAGCGTAGGCGATATGTAATGTTTTTAG
>JASDQU010752900.1:58768-79584 GCA_032191745.1 Picea mariana | reverse complement strand
ATAATATAGTAAATGGTCAAGACTGAAATTCTTTCGTTGTAAATATTAGTTATGCATAAACACTTTACACATAAACAAGACTTAACAAAAATATTCACTAAACAATGGATATAGTACCAAATTGTTAATTTGAAAATTAAGATTGCATAAGGAAGAACATATATGAAATTTTAAAAGGAGATAAACATTGAAAATAGAATGGAAACAAGGCTTTATTTAGATGAGAGATGAATCCAATGAATCTCTCATATTCATTAAAATTACAAAATTGATAGCCCAACAAGATTACTAAAGAGAAACACAGTCCCTTTTGCTGCCAAATTTTTTCCCAAACCTACTAACTCCCCATTTCATAGAAATCACTTCCCTTCTTATAACATTTACAAAACAAAAGGAAATGACTGCCAATAAATATGGCATCAAATCCCAACACTCATGTGATTTTCATATCACTCTCCATTATAAATTTAGAACAAAGATAGATAATCCAACAAAGTATATAGCTAGAATTTGATTTCAGATCGCCCCTTTTGATGCTAAATTAAAACAGAGGATCAAAATATAATCTCATTGCCATATCTTTGGAATGTGTCCTCTTCTATAATATCTATTCCCTGAAGAAGATTGGATGGAAAACAAACCAATATTTGGATTTAATATTATCTCCTAATCATAATTTAACCAAGGAATAACTTGATTTCTCCTCAAGGCTAGTTGGGAATTCAATTTGGAATTGGATGTTCTTGGAAAACTGGTCGTTCATAAAATCTAGGAAATTACTCTTTAGAAAAAAGACCAAATCGCCCAAACCTTTCATCATTTTTAAAAATTGATAGCATGTGACCCAAGGAAAATTTTAGGGGATACATTTTGCCCATGGGATCATTTTCCATGCTTTTTCCCCAAAAAAAGATTCACCATTCTAAAATTGATTCGCCCAAATTCTATAGGATAAAATTATTTTACCTTAAAAATCGCCAAAAATTTATACAAACTATATAAAATCCTTAGAAATTTTGATATTTTTGCAAAAAAATCGCCAAACATTTTATAGTTGGCATATTAAGGACTAGTAAGATTCACCACGTTTTCTACATTTTAAAACAAATTTGGGACATTCTTAAAAACACCCATGCTGTTTCCCCGAGGTGTAGGACAATCGGTGACAGAGTGTTGTTAAGGCACTCCCTGATGTTAAAGTCACCGGGTCGAAACCTGCACGAACAAAAACTCCAGCCATGTTAAGGGTTGGTGTGGCTCAGGCCGAGTGCGATCCCTGGGTGATTTTGACGGCTTAGATTCCCCTTATTCATGGTATATTAGGCACATGCTAGTCCCGTAGGTCACAGACAAACTAGAAAACAAGAAAAAAACACCCATGTTTTAGAATTTTTAGATTCATCTCCATTTCTTCGAAAATAGAGCCCGAAGTTCACTACCTGAAAAATTCCATGTGTCACCTTTTTGTGCATTGCATGTGGATCCCTTGGTGTTTTTAAAAGAGGGGCCAGGGATAACTCAACTCATGGGTAACACTTAACTTAACTCAATACCATAGTTAGGAACCCTCCCCCTTTTGTTAAATAAACATGGGGGGGAGCTAAACACGATTAACCCTACAAAATACACTTTATTAGTATTAATAATATATCAAAACATATTTAAAGTTTATTCAAACTATTATAAATTTTATTCACACATATTAAAACTAATATAATTTTTATTCACATGATTAATTAATAACATGATTTGGGTGGATATTGGTGGCCACCCACCTATTCAAACTGGATCCTCTTGTCCATCTTTAGTTCAACACGTTCTTTTGTACTTCTTTGTAATTATGGGTTCTACACCTCTGGGGTTGTATGAAGCCCTACACATCTTCCAAGTGGATACTGGTGGCCTCTCACCTAATCCAACTGGCTTATTTTGTATGTTTTCATGTCAACACATCTTGTTGTACTTCCAGGGTCGTTTTGGAGCCCTAAACAATGTTTTTTTATCTCACCACAGTCAAAATGTAGACAAAGTCAGAGTTTGACATCGTAATGTGTAGTTCTCTGAAAGACCTTTCCAATGGGGTATCAAGCACCTAAAATGAAGGTCGTATGCAAAAGTTATGGCCCCGGGAAGTTGAGGTACCAACTTACCCATAGGGGCCCACATGACTTTTGGCATTTTGCCTCCTACGGATAGGTTTTTGGATGTCTAGGGTTTGGCATTCATGATTAATATCAAAAAGGCCTCTAGAGCCTCATTGTAATCATTCTGCTCAGACGGATGCGCGTAGCAGCCACATCTCTTCTCAGAGATAGCTACTACCATTCGAGCAAGTGTTTCAGTGCTGTAGTTTTATAGTTTCAACCTATTTCATTTATTGAATAGAAGATATTTTTCATTGGATATTTGTGTTATTATTCATATCTTTATGTTTATTGTATTCATTATGTTAATCAGTTTGTTTCGCTCCTAAATCTAGATCATTGGTATCAGAGAAGTTTTCTCTTCATTTATTTTTCTTCATGCATGTCCTTGACAAGATCTGGGTACAAGAAGTTGAGACTCGAACCAATTGAGTCGTTGCAAGATCGGTCACGGTGAGCCCAACAAAAAACCATGGGGGATGAAAAGAAATATGATGGGGCATGAGATCCTATTAAAATGTTGCTCGAGGAATCCATCGAGCGACAAAGGAATGAAATGATGGACAACTTTGTGTAGATCCTTCGACGACTACCCATAGGAGAAGCATCTTCATAAAGTGGCCATGCAACCCCCTTCAAGGTACAGGTAAATTTTGATATTACATTATTTGAAGGACTAATAGATGCAAATGTTGTAGATAAATGGTTGAATTTGCTCGAAGGGTATTTTTCAGTCCACAATTTTTCTGATAGGGAAAATATTACCTTTGCACTCCTCAAGGTCATCCCCCATGTTAGGGACTATGTTGGCAGCCAATTCACATTTTCATACTTTCCTTATAAGCTGCCCACACCAGTGTTTTACAAAATTTGATTTCGTTGCAATCTTTCCAATAAAACAACACTATTATTTTATATGCGTTTGCACACTTACCTTGGTTCTCGTTTTCACGACTACAAGCGTGAAAACGCTGGTTTTCGAAGTCATATTAAAAACATCACTAGATTGTTATGATCGCTCTTGTTTATTTGCTCATCATGTTTTCGAATTTGTTTATCGTTACACAATTGACAAGATTCCAAGATCATTATTCTTTTAACATTCTTATTCGTTAATGAGACTTCGTTTACAAGACTATGGTGATATTCTTTTGATCAAGTTTATGATGCATTGGTGATTTGGATTTATACATTCTTTGATCGATTCACTTGGCACATTGATTTCATAAAAACACATTTGTGTTGTGGCAAAACCCTTGGCATAAATCGTTTCATACAACACAGAGTTCATATAAATTAAACCCTTGGTGCGATTTTGATTTGTTGCTTTGGTTTTGAAACTATAACTATTGCTCGCATGAATGTTTAATCCACTTACCATTGATTTCATTGGTTGATTGAATGGAATAATTGTTAACCTATACAATAGTGGGTTGAATAGCTATTTGCGCTGGCGGTTGTACTGTAGATATGACTATTTTTCATGTAATGAACTAGCTCCACCACCTTCGCACGATATGTCATTAATTTCTTCCCCCTATCCTTGTTTCACCTTGGCTAGTTTCGGGTAAGCCTGTGAGCGTTCTGCCCCTGCGTATGTTGTGATTCAAACCCTGGCTTGTTCACCTCATTCACCATGTGCTCCTCTCTATGGCACCGGTGGTGCGAATAGAGCCAAATGGCAGTCAAGCTCTGTTACTGTTCGACTATGCCCGTAAGGATTTAGAGGATAGTGGTTGGCTCGCATTTATATAGAGGTTCGAGGGCTTCAACCTTACATTTGCACAACAATTCGCCCTTACCTTTGATGGGTGTAGGGCTAAAGTAGGTGACATTTAGCTTGAACTCAATGAAGAATTCATTAGCTCTGCTACAGGACTAGCATCCACAGTCCAGCGATGGTTTAAAAACTCCAAAGTTGATGAAGTGTCGTGGCCACTACTATTCGTATCACGAAAGGTTACATCCTATGACAAAGGTATGCCTATTTCCACCCTTAAACCCAGGTGGCATGACCTTTTGATAATGGTTAAACAATTCGTGACCTGTGAAGGTCAGTATGGATTGGTTTTTCTTTATCACCTTCGTTTGTTGATGAATTTCATGGGTTATCCATTGAACATGCCATTTTACTTCCTGCGTAGTCTCTATAAAATGGCTAAGAGGTTTAAATGTGAGAAGGCTGACAGCATCTTGTTTCACCATGGCTTGATTAGACTCATTGTCATTCACCATTTAAACCTTCACGGTGATAATTGGCAAGCTTTTCTATCCTGAAATGGCTTTGTTGATTCAGAGTCTGTCCAAATCGATAAGTCTGTGGTTAGTGAGACTATGGTTGAGCCACCCGTGCCTTTCCATGTCCTACTTCCCCCTGCCAAACCCTCTGTTTGCCCTGATATCGACCTACCCGAGATCATAATAGAAAAGACTCAGGCTGTCAAGAATCCCATGAGTAAAAATGTCAAGGGTAATCCTACTATCGACAGCAAGGGTAAGAAAAATGCTCGATTGATATCGAGACTTGCTCGGAATAAACCTAAGCCTAGTGTTGATCAAAAGCCCATAGTTCTGAGTGAAGACTCAGACTCTGATATCAAGCGCTTCCTAGCTGGAGAGTACCCTTATTCCCATGGCTTATGCTCCGAGCAACCCTATGACTACGTTTCTAATTTACCCCCCTGCCTAAAGAACAATCCTAATTACCCAGGAATCAAGATACATAATGAAACCCTCGGTGATTTAAAAAAAACCTCGCCTACAGATTCGAAGCCCGAGCAAACATCATGAATCCAATGTAATGTGTGGCTGGGGCGTTATTACAATGACGTTCCCTTATTAAAATCCTAGATCAAATCTTTAGAGAACCAAGTTACAGTGCTGTCAAGAGAAAGGGACAAGCTTCAGGCTAATGACAAGAAATAGAGAACCACATGTTCGATCGTCTTCAAGAATGTTGAATCGGCAACAGCCTTCGTCAATTCCAAATTATCATAATCGAATTTATTTTCTAATTGTCCAGGTATGAATTTCAATATGAGTTTTGCTTTGTAAGTTGGCTCGAATTATTGTAACATATTCGGTTTTTCTTTGTCCATTATATGAAATGACTCTGTCATAGTTTGATTATCAAAAATAGTTATGTTGAGTAGATTCATTTTACTAAAGTCAAATGTGGCTATGATTTGGTTATGTGATTTGGTCATGCCCAGTTTAGCAATTGATTGGTTTTTGATTTGGTTTGGTTTGTGTGTTGAATCAACTCTGTTCCTCCGATTTCGTAGGATTGAATTGGTATGATCCTCTATATGTGTTATGCGTCATTATTAGTGACTGGGTTGATAAATACGATGTAATCTAATAAAATCAAAATAACATTGTTGACTTCGATTAGCCAGGAACGACTCTGTTTTGTATTGAATCAATATTTTTGTTTCGGTTCTGGTTATATCCGACCTGTGCAAAAGATCTATTCACTAAAATCATGGAGTTGTGTTGAGTCATAACAACTGTGTCAAACACAAACTGTTTCAATTCGTTTTGATTTAATTGTTGTGTGTCTTGAGTTAGCACAATTGCCTGTATTGAGTTAGATTGATATCGAAAATAGATTTGATTATGCTCTATTGGTTTTGATTTTCAAAAAATGAATTTGTCTTTGTTGATTTCGTATGAAAAACTCGGCTAATAGTTCGTTTTGAAATTGATTCAAGTGATGATTTCATTGGCTGTCAATCGATTCTCTCCGCTCCCAATTGGCACTAACAAACGTTTGACAAATCCCACATATCCTATTATCAATTGATTAATTCAATCACGATTTCATTTGTTTTAATTTACATGCCAGTTTTGATTTGGCTTGCAAATAGCATGATTGTTTGTATATGTTTAATATAGTCCTATTCATTTGGAAAACAATCCTATTGATTTCGTTTGGATTCAACAATGATTTTGTTGATGGCTGAAGCAACCATTTGTGTCGATTTCAATTGGTTCATGAAAATAATTTCATTTCTGTCAAATTATATGAGAGATTCTGTTTACCTGAATTGGTGATAACAAATTAAACAGAGTGCATCCATCTCTGTTATCATTTGGTTGAATACGATTTAGTTTGTTCAATTTGCATACAAGTGTCGATTTGAATGATGATTTTTAGCAATCAAATATTTTTCAATAGTTTGAATGTATTTTCTAAGATTCAAATTGATTTTAAAACGATTCTGTGTTTGATTTAGACCAGCTACAGAATCACACGATTCTGTAGCTAGTCTTAGAAATCAGATTTTTGTCAATTTTATTAACAAAATATCCTCTTAACTTGTCTATTTTTGTCCTCTTTCAGGTACATTCGAATTACCATGATCAATTGGGCATGTTCTAGAAGTTTGGGAGATACTTTGGATTTGGTTTTATGTTAGGTTGTTAGCTTGAGTCAGGAACTTGGGATATTTTCCCTGATTTGTGTAAATTGTTTTGATAATTCCCACACGGATGTTTTACCCTGTGGGAGGTCTTTAAATACTTGTTATTTTTTGTAATAATCATCATCCTCACTGTGGGAGAACCAGACTATGGATTTATGATACAGACTGAGATGAAAGTTGATGTCTTGTAACAACTTTCGCTTTCAATATATCAAACTTTTGTTTCAAGTTTTATTCATATCATTTTTCAGTCGATTATAGACTACTTTAGCTATCATAATCTATTGCAGGCTGATGTGACTTGATTAATGTGTAATATATAGTTGATCTCTGTTTTATTTAAAAAATATAGCAATTAACTTGTTTCAGTTAATGAATTACAAATTTCTCTTCTTCGTTGATTGAATCATTTTGTACGAATCCTGACACGCAGATTTATCTAAATGTTATGATTTGTAAACTATACAATTACTATAATTTTTTATGTCTTGTTTGTCCTGTTAGTAATATTTGATAGAGTACAACAACTTTCGTTTACGAGAAGCTCGTGGAGAATCTGGTGCGGGTTTCCTCCCACCAATTAGCTGAATCAACCATCACACACAGGACAAACCTGAAGCGTTACTTCAGGTTAGTTTGTTATATTTTTCTTAATAGTTAATTAGTTAGTATAATATAAGTAGTTTAGATAAATATATTAGTTTAGATACATAGTTAGAATTATTGTTTTTATTGTTTAGCTTAGATAGTTTTTCATTTTATTTCTTTTTCATAAAATAAAAAAAATAAAAAAATAAAACAATAGCTCTCGCTGTCTTAGGACAGATTACAAATGAGTTTTGCAGGTTTTCATTTAAATCAGTAATTTGTAAATATTGTACATTTGTGAATAAGATTTATTTATGTTAGTAGTTAGATCTTTAAATTTAGTAGAGTTATTATAGTATTAGATAATAGATTGTATATATAAGAGTTTAGATTTGTTTACTAGTTTGTTTTAATTGTTATTTTTCATTTAGATTAGTTAATTTAGAGTAGTTTTCTTTTTGTTTTCTTAGGACTTGGATCAGCTAACGGAGCCGCTAAACCCATCAGGGTGGGTTATCCCAAACGGCTTGGGTCATTTAGACAACCCCGGACCGGATCCACTCTCCCAGTTGACGGACGGTCAATTTCGCCCGTCAACAAATGGCGCTAGAAGGAGGGCCTAAAATTAATTAATGGCACGAGGCGGTCGTAAGACTCCTCCACCACCTAATCACTCACCTATAGTGACAAGAATTCATTTGAACGATAACATTCCCCCTCAAACAGCAACCACATCAAACGACGATCCACGGATCACAATTGAGCCAGTAACCCCAAATCCTACAGGTGGTGACATACAGGAGATTGTCCGCCAATATCTCATAAGAACTCATAGTGCCTTAGCCCATTTGAGGCAACCAAACCATCCATTGGACCAACCTTTAGATTTCTCTGATATTAGAGAACAACTCGGAGGCACTAACCTCACTGTGAACCCTACAGATCCAATCCTCACTCCTGTTGCAGGAGGATCTGGAATACCTCATTCACGACCTCCATCATCCCCTTCTTCTTCTGGAGAAGACTCTTCTCACGAAAGCAATTCATCTTCTCAGCCTTCCACACCCACTACACCAATGGCCAACCAGAACAATCCTGCTAGACCTTGGCTCGACCAGGATGTCGTAGCTGTACTTGGAGCTCAGCATCCTTTACCTAAACATCCAGAGAAATGGATTCCCAAGTTTTACTCTGACTCAATACAGATCACTGAAGATCACATTAAAAAGTTTATGTTAGCCATAATACTCCGCAATGTCGAGCATGAAGACGTTGTCTGTAGATTTTTCCCCTATACTTTCGAAGGAAATGCATCAACATGGTACTTTGCCTAGCAACCCCATACCATTGTGTCTTGGGAAAAGTTTGAGGCATGCTTTTTGGAAAAGTTCGGAGACGGTAAGCCTTCGGAAGTCCTAGTCATGGATCTTTCTAACTTAAGAATGAACCCAAAAGAAAAAGTTAAAGACTTTAATCAAAGATTCTTAACACTAAAAAAATGAATCCCTACAGATTCCATGCCTGCTAAGAATCTCATAATAGCATACTATACTAAAGCTTTGCATCAAAGTATATCTATTTGGGTTAAACGATCTAAGAAAGTCACATTGTTAGAAGCCTTCAAAGAGGCCAGCCAGATTGAAAAAGACATACTTAGTCTTAAAGAATCTATTAGCAATGAAACAAAAACTAGTTCTTCTTCCAAAAAGAAGATTGAAATCCTCCCCAGACCTACTCAAAGTAAAACACAACCTGAAAGATCTGATTTAGAAAACTTAACTAAAGTCGTTCAAAAACTGTCGAATCAAGTTATAGAGTTGAAAAGGACGACCAAAGAAGCTTCTTCGAGCAAAGGGCCTTACAAGCCCTTGTTTCGAAAGCCTTTTCCCACCAACCGACCTAATCCAACCACTGAGGACCTTAATCTAGAAAGTCTGCAATTCGCCCTTCAAACAATTCTAGAAGCCCAGTATAACTTGATTCCTTTTGAGAATCTTGAGGAGGTAGTTAAAAAAGAGACAATTCAAGAAGAGGAGTCTTCTCCAAATATTTTTGGACACTTCTCGGATAGCATCTTCCAAGCTAACTTCGAGACAGTCTATCCCTATAATACTAGGAGTAAGGCAGGAAACAAACCTTCTTCTGAAAATACTACGACTTCACCCCCAAAGCAATATAAACCAACTGAGACTAAACAGAGTCATGTGGACCCCAACTTAGACTATGACTTAGTTGAATATCTTAAAAAGTTAAGGGCCAACATTTCTGTTTATGAGTTATTGAAATTTCCATTTCTGCTACAAAAAATGTTACAGAATATCTCAGAGAATGGAAAAAATGGTAGTTCAAGTAGTAGCAAGGTTGTGCAGAACAAAGTTCCTCAGAAGACTTCCACAAAGAATAATCCTGATCCTCAAGACAAAGGAAGCCTTCCTGTAAATAATGTAAATAATGTAAATAATGTATATAAAGTAGCTTTAGAAATTGCGAGTAAAAAGCCACAAGCTACCACCCTTAGTACTCATAAAAATGTACCTCTGTTTTTGTTAACTTTCGAAATTTTTAATAGAAACGTGCATAATTGTATGGTAGACTCAGGAGCATCATCCAATGTGATGCCATGGTCTGTGTGCCAGAAGATTAATGCCAAAGTTGAACCATCCTCTTTAAAAATCATACAACTTGATCGAACCAATGTTAAAGTTATAGGCGAACTAAAGAATGTTCTTATAATATTATCATCTAACCCCAAGGTTCATCAAGTCATTGATATTATTTTTGTGGATATTCCAGAAGTGCATGGTCTCTTTTTAAGCAGGGGCTAGTCGGAGCAGCTACATGGTTATTTCACGATAGATTGGTCTCACCTGTGGCTTCCAGAAAATGAAAATCCTAACAAGATCAAGGTAAATCGTGAACGCTACCTCAAGTTCACGGTCACAGATTTGAACGATACCAACGAACCATTTACACCTTCTACTGATTCACCCGAAGTACAAGGGATGGATACCTTTTTTGGCAATTTCATGGCCGAGGCTTCAGCTATCACCAATCCAAAACAACAGTCCGAGATTGTAGCATATGTGCAGCCAACAACTTCTACGCAACGGTCTCATGTACCCGATGGAAATCAAATTTGGTCTCTTTATTTCGACGGGTCAAAGTCCAAAGAAGGAGCTGGTGCAGGCTACGTTATTATCGATCCAATAGGTAACAAGACATTGATTGCATGTAGGCTTGAGTTTGAATGTACTAATAACACAGCAGAATATGAGGCTTTACTACAAGGTCTCAGAAAAGCTTTGGATATGAACATTCAAAACTTGACCGTCTTTGGCGACTCTGAAATAGTGGTTAGACAGGTAAGAGATTCTATCCACTGCCTGTCTTCGCATCTTAAAAGATACCAATCTGAGGTATGGAATTTAATGAATAAATTTGTTGCTTTCAATATAAATTTTATTCCTAGATTGAATAATGTTGAAGCTGATCTATTAGCTAACATAGCTTCTAAACTCTTTCCTGCAAAAGGCTTATCCCCAGATGCATTCTTCGTCAAACTGTTGTTCAGGCCATCTGTTCCCGACAACATCATGAACTGGAGAGTCTTCGACGACGATCAACATATTATTAACTTTCTGCATATGGAAGAAACTTTTCGAGGCGCGGTGATAGATGAACGCACTCACGATGACAATTTTCATGATTTCACGGTAATACCAGATCCAAGAAATCCTAAATCTTCATCGGATATGGTAAACTCGATCCCTAAATCTGTAGTTAGATTAGAGAAATTTTATGATCTTCAAGATAAATTCAAAAAATCGGTCAACTGTAAAACCAATAGTTCCTCATTATCATATGAAAAAGTAAACTTAGGAACTAATGACAATCCACGGTGCATTAATATAGGGGTAGGATGTTCTAAACAAGAAAAAGATGCATTTATTAAATTGTTCAAAGAATTTAAAGATGTCTTTGCATGGATGTATGACGACCTTAAAACTTTCGATCCTAACATCATACAACATGTCATTCCTATGAAACCCCAAACCTTACCCTTTCAACAAAAATTGAGAAAAATGCACCCTAAGCTCGAACCGACTGTTAAAAAAGAATTGAATAAACTCCTAAATGCTAAGATAATTTTTCCAGTTAGGCACACTCAATGGGTTTCTAACCTTGTCCCTGTCCGGAAGAAAAGTGGGGAAATCTGACTATGTGTCGATTTCTGAAACCTTAATAAAGCGTCTGATAAAGACAACTATCCTGTCCCACCCATGGAACAGATCCTTCAACAGGTATCTGGTTCTGAGAGGCTATCCTTATTGGATGGTTTCTCGGGGTACAACCAAGTCCTGATGTCTCCTTCAAACCAACTTAAAACTACCTTCCGCACTCCATGGGGCACCTATGCTTATCGAAAAATGTCCTTTGGATTGATTAATGTCGGTGCCACTTTCCAGAGAGCAATGAACATTGATTTCAAAGGCATGATCAATCAGTCCATCATAGTTTACTTAGATGATGTTATCGTATTCTCTAAAAACAAAACCAATCATATAGCTCATTTACAAGCCGTTCTACAGCGATGTCGTAAATACGACATTTCCTTGAATCCTAAAAAGTCCATTTTTGCAGTAGAACAGGGTAAACTCTTGGGATTTATTGTGTCGAGCGAAGGAATGATTATCGACCCTGAAAGGACTCAGGTTATCGCAAAACTTACCCCTCCTACATCCAAAAATATCTATGCAGTCTTTCTTAGGCCAGATTAACTTCGTGAGGAGATTCGTCCCCAGTTTCTCCGAAATGGTCAGGCCTTTACATAATTTAATTAAGAAAGACACCCAATATCACTGGGGACCCCTAGAAAATCAAGATTTTAATGCAATAAAGAAGGCCATAATAGATGCTCCTTCTTTCATGAGCCCCGACTTTTCACAAGACTTTACGCTCTACACTTTTGCTTCTAACCGTTCCTATGCCACCGTCCTAACTCAAAAGAATGCCGAGAACAATGAAGTACCCATTGCCTTTATGAGCTCTTCTTTCAAAGGCTCCGAACTTAATTATCTAGTGGTAGATCAACAAGCCTACGCTGTTTTCAAAGTAGTCAAGCATTTCCGGTCTTATCTTTTGAAATCAAGGATGAAAGTTATTGTCCCTTACCCAGCCGTCAGGAACCTGTTAGTGTAGAAAGAACTAGGAGAAAAGAGGGCTAATTGGGTTACCTCCTTGCAGGAGTACGACATAGAAATTACCTCGGCACAGATAGTGAGAGGCCAAGGATTATGCAAGTTAGTTGTTGATTCAGCAGCAGGACAACAAGAAGAAAGCGATACGTCAAACCTAGGACAACACGATCAAAATGCAATCTGTTGCGCACAAAACTCTGTCAATTCATGGTATGATGATATAAAATTCTGTCTTGAACATGGGTCAGCCCCCTGTCACCTGGATCCCACTAAAAGAAGAGCGTTGATATTAAAGTCTGCTTCCTTTCATTTGGTTAATGGTATCCTGTTTCGTCAAAATTTTGATGGTGTACTGATGCGCTGTCTTGAGAAGGACGAAGCAGAAAAAGTTTTGCTAGAGTTACATGCAGGAGAAGTTGGTGGTCATTTTGGTGGTGACACCACTGTCCATAAAGTTTTGAGAGCCGGTTATTACTGGCCCATGCTTTTTAGAGACGCCCATGCCTTGTGTCGTAAGTGTACTATTTGTCAAAAAGCATCAAGGTGGTTACAGAAACCAGCCTTTCCTTTGCAGCCCGTTTCAGTAGACTCTCCTTTTCAGCAGTGGGGCCTTGATATCATTAGGTCCAATCAACCCCCCGTCCTCACAACAGCATAAGTTTATCATAACAGCCACAGATTACTTTACCAGGTGGTCTGAAGCTGTCGCATTAAGAACTGTCAACACCAGTCAAGTAATTGCCTTTCTAAATTCGAATATTATCAGTCGTTTTGGTATCCCTGACTGTTTAGTATTCGATAACACTTCTTATTTTTCCTCTCTTGAGATGAGCGGATTCGCTTTGGAAAAAGGAATTAAATTGAAGTATTATGCTAGCTATTACCCCAAGGGCAATGGATTGGCAGAGTCAACAAATAAGAACTTGATTAAAATCATCAAGAGAACAGTGGCTGAAAATCACAAAAACTGGCACAATGCACTATTAAACGCACTTTGGGATGATAGGGTAACACCAAAATATGTTGTAGGTAACTCCCCCTTTTTTCTCATTTATGGCAGAGAAGCAATTCTACCACCACACATTCTTCTTCCTTCACTACAGTTATCACAAAAAATTCAAGAAGAAGATTGTCCCCCTTTAGAAAACTGAATTAATGCTTTAATGAAGCTAGAAGAGGTAAGAGCCCAAGATAAACGTAAGTTAGATCAGCATCAACTATTGGTTAAAACCTAGTTCAATTCTAACTCTGCTTCTGATAGGAAATTTGAAATAGGTGACCTCGTCTTGAAATGGGACAAACCGCATGAGGGAAAGGGAGAGCACACGAAATTTCAAAACTTATGGCTTGGACCATTTTTAGTTGCTGAGAAGTTGGGTCTCAGTTCTTTCCAATTGCAGAATCTTGAAGGGTAGCCTGACACCTATCCGGTGAATGGCCAAGCCCTGAAAAGATACTTTGCTTGATGACAACCCTTGTACATTATGCACATATTTTGCTTTTTGTTTTCTTTTTCTTTTGCTTTTTGTTTTTGATTTCTCCTTTGAGTTTATTAGTTTGTGTTTTGGAAATACACATACCTACATACTGAGCTATTTGGACAAAGAAAACAGAAAAGTTCTTCACTCAAATGACCGCTAAGAAAATTGTATAAACATCATGTTATATACTTCTGAAATTTACATCTGTGTTGGAAAACAACTATTGTTTGAAAGAAGTTAACTGATTTCAATCTCTGAGTAAAGCCTGTCATGATCATCTATTATCTTTTTACGCTATCCCTTTTCCTTAAGGGAATGACTCAGAAGATGTCTCCCTACCTGAGAAAGTTGGTTTTGTAAATGAACCATATCTGGATCTTAATAAAGGACAGTTCTGAAAAATTCTGATGAGGTCTGTAAAAATATATATATATGTTAAAATATCATAATTTTCAGCGTCACCCCGCTCGACTATATATCTTTAAAAAATAAAATAAATCAATAAAAGAGCTATGGGAAGTGCTTGTAAACCCGCTGGGATGTTGAATAGGTCTTCTGGCAGTGGGTAAATGCATGCATGACGCTAATACAACTTCGTCGGGGTACTGAACAGGCCCGCTGGAAGCGAAGCAATGTCGGGTATATGAAAATTTGCAAATAAGAGACCTCTTAACCTTAACATGTCCTTTATTCTAATCTGGAACTTCTTGGCAAGATACAGATATGAGAGTGAGTTAAATGGAAACCTTGTCAAGGCTATGGACGCCTGCTGGCAGCAGTGGCTCTGTCAACAGTATTGGGGATTTTATCTTTAATATCGGGACTCGCTTGTCTTAAGACTTTTATCAGTTTTCATCCTTTAAACACTGCTGGAATATTTGGTTAATGATGATGTTTATACGATTTTCTGGTTGTTGTTTTTGAAGAATTTTTCTCATTATCCTAATCTGAATTTGTTCTTTTGGCAGAGATAACTGCTTCTACTAGTGTGTCGCCATTGTTGGCAGCCAATTCGTATTTTCATACTATCCTTATAAGCTGCCCACACCAGTGTTTTACAAACTTTGATTTCGTCGCAATCTTTCTAATAAAATGACACTATTATTTTATATGCGTTTGCACACTTACCTTGGTTCTCGTTTTCACGACTGCAAGAATGAAAACACTGGTTTTCAAAGTCATATTAAAAACGTCACTAGATTGTTATGATCGCTCTTGTTTATTTGCTCATTGTGTTTTCAAATTTGTTTATCATTACACAATTGACAAGATTCCAAGATCATTATTCTTTTGACATTCTTATTCGTTAATGAGACTTCGTTTACAAGACTATGGTGATATTATTTTGATCAATTTTATGATGCATTGGTGATTTGGATTTATACGTTCTTTGATTGATTCACTTGGCACATTGATTTCATAAAAACACATTTGTGTTGTGGCAAAACCCTTGGTATAAATCGTTTCATACAACACAGAGTTCATATAAATTAAACCCTTGGTGCGATTTTGATTTGTTGCTTTGGTTTTGAAACTATAACTATTGCTCGCGCGAATGTTTAATCCACTTACCATTGATTTCATTGGTTGATTGAATGGCATAATTGTTAACCTATACAATAGTGGGTTGAATAGCTATTTGCGTCGGCGGTTGTACTGTAGATATGACTGTTTTACATGTAATGAACTAGCTCCACCACCTTCGCACGATATGTCATTAATGTCTTCCCCCTATCCTTGTTTCACCTTGGCTAGTTTCGGGTAAGCCTGTGAGCGTTCTGCCCCTGCGTATGCTATGATTCAAACCCTGGCTCGTTCACCTCATTCACCATGTGCTCCTGTCTATGGCACCAGTGGTGCGAATAGAGCCAAACGACAGTCAAGATCTGTTACTATTCGACTATGCCTGTAAGGATTTAGAGGATAGTGGTTGGCTCGCGTTTATACAGAGGTTCGAGGGCTTCAACCTTATGGTTGCACAGCAATTTTCCCTTACCTATGATGGGTGTAGGGCTAAAGTAGGTGACATTCAGCTTGAACTCAATGAAGAATTCATTAGCTCTACTACAGGACTAGCAACCATGGGCCAGCGATGGTTTAAAAACTCCAAAGTTGATGAAGTGTCATGGCCATTACTATTCATATCACGAAAGGTTACATCCTGTGATAAAGGTATGCCTATTTCCACCCTTAAACCCAGGTGGCACGACCTTTTGATAATGGTTAAACAATTCGTGGCCTGTGAAGGTCGGTATGGATTGGTTTTTCTTTATCACCTCCATTTGTTGATGAATTTCATGGGTTAACCATTTAACATGCCATTTTACTTCCTGCATAGTCTCTATAAAATGACGAAGAGGTTTAAACACAAAAAGGCTGACAGCAGCTTGTTTCACCATGGCTTGATTAGACTCATAGTCATTCACCATTTAAACCTTCACGACGATAATTGGCAAGCTTTTCTATCTCGAAATGGCTTGGTTGATTCAGAGTCTGTCCAAATCGATAAGTCTATGGTTAGTGAGACTATGGTCAATCCACCTGTGCCTTTCCATGTCCTACTTCCCCTCTGCCAAACCCTCTGTTTGCCCTGATATCGACCTACCCGAAATCATAACAGACAAGACTTAGGCTGTCAAGAAGCCCGTGAGTAAAAATGTCAAGGGTAATCCTACTATCGACAGCAAGGGTAAGAAAAATGCTTGATTCATATCGAAACTTGCTTGGAATAAACCTGAGCCTAGTGTTGATCAAAAGCCCATAGTTCTGAGTGAAGACTCGTACTCTGATATCGAGCGCTTCCTGGCTGGAGAGTACCCTTATTCCCATGGCTTATGCTCCGAGCAACCCTATGACTATGTTTCTAATTTACCCCCATGCCTAAAGAACAATCCTAATTACCCAGGAATCAAGCTACATAATGAAACCCTCGGTGATTTAAAAAAACCCTCGCCTGCAGATTCGAAGCCCGAGAAAACATCATGCATCCAATGTAATGTGTGGCTGGAGCGTTATTACAATGACGTTCCCTTATTACAATCGAAGATCAAATCTTTAGAGAACCAATTTATAGTGCTGTCAAGAGAAAGGGACAAGCTTCAAGCTAATGACAAGAAACAAAGAACCACAGGTTCGATCGTCTTCAGGAATGTCGAATCGGCAACAGCCTTCGTCAATTCCAAATTATCATAATCGAATTTATTTTCTGATTGTCCAGGTATGAATTTCAATATGAGTTTTGCTTTGTAAGTTGGCTCGAATTATTGTAACATATTCGGTTTTTCTCTGTCCATTATTCGAAATGACTCTGTCATAGTTTGATTATCAAAAATAGTTATGTTGAGTAGATTCATTTTACTAAAGTCAAATGTGGTTATGATTTGGTTATGCGATTTGGTCATGCCTAGTTTAGCAATTGATTGGTTTTTGATTTGGTTTGGTTTGTGTGTTGAATCAACTATGTTCCTCTAATTTCATAGGATTGAATTGGTATGATCCTCTATATGTGTTATGCGTCATTATTAGTGACTAGTTTGATAAATACGATGTAATATAATAAACTCAAAATAACATTGTTAACTTCGATTATCCAGGAACGACTCTGTTTTGTATTGAATCGATATTTTCGTTTTGGTTCTGGTTATATCCGACCTGTGAAAAAGATCTATTCGCTAAAATTGTGGAGTTGTGTTGAGTCATAATGACTGTGTCAAACACAAACTATTTCGATTCATTTTGATTTAATTGATGTGTGTCTTGAGTTAGCACAATTGCCTATATTGAGTTAGATTGATATTGAAAATAGATTTGATGCTGCTCTATTGGTTTTGATTTTCAAAAAATGAATTTGTCTCTATTGAATTCGTATGAAAAACTCGGCTAATAGTTTGTTTTGAAATTGATTCAAGTGATGATTTCATTGACTGTTAATCGATTCTCTCCACTCCCAATTGGCACTAACAAACGTTTGACAAATCCCGCATATCCTATTATCAACTGATTAATTCAATCATGATTTCATTTGTTTCAATTTACATGCCAGTTTTGATTTGGCTTGCAAATAGCATGATCGTTTGTATATGTTTAATATAGTCCTATTCATTTGGAAAACGATCCTATTGATTTCGTTTGGATTCAACAATGATTTTGTTGATGGTTGAAGAAACCATTTGTGTCGATTTCAATTGGTTCATGAAAATAATTTCATTGTTGTCGAATTATATGAAAGATTTTGTTTACCCGAATTGGTGATAACGAATTAAACAGAGTGCATCCATCTCTGTTATCATTTGGTTGAATATGATTTAGTTTGTTCAATTTGCATACACGTGTCAATTTGAATGATGCTTTTTAGTAATCAAATATTTTTCAATAGTTTGAATGTATTTTCTAAGATTCGAATTGATTTTAAAACGATTCTGTGTTTGATTTAGACTAGCTACAGAATCGCAAGATTCTGTAGCTAGTCTTAGAAATCAGATTTTTGTCAATTTTATTAACAAAATATCCTCTTAACTTGTCTATTTTTGTCCTCTTTTAGGTACATTCGAATTACCATGATCAATTGGGCATGTTCTAGCAGTTTGGGAGATACTTTGGATTTGGTTTTATCTTAGGTTGTTAGCTTGAGTCAGGAACTTGGGATATTTTCCCTGATTTATGTAAATTGTTTTGATAATTCCCACAAGGATGTTTTACCCTGTGGGAGGTCTTTAAATACTTTTTGTAATAATCATCATCCTCACTGTGGGAGAACCAGACTATGGATTTATGATACAGACTGAGATGAAAGTTGATGTCTTGTAATAGCTTTCGCTTTCAATATATCAAACTTTTGTTTCAAGTTTTATTCATATCATTTTGCAGTCGAATATAGACTACTTTAGCTATCATAATCTATTGCAGGTTGATGTGACTTGATTAATGTGTAATCTATAGCTGATCTCTCTCTTATTTAAAAAATACAGCAATTAACTTGTTTCAGTTAATGAATTACAGATTTCTCTTCTTCATTGATTGAATCATTTTGTACAAATCCTGACACACAGATTTATCTAAATGTTATGATTTATAAACTATACAATTACTGTAATTTTTTATGTCTTGTTTGTCCTGTTAGTAATATTTGATAGAGTACAACAGCTTTCATTTACGAGAATCTCGTGGAGAATCTAGTGCGGGTTTCCTCCCACCAATCAGCTGAATCAACCATCATACACAGGACAAACCTGAAGCGTTACTTCAGGTTAGTTTGTTATATTTTGGTTAATAGTTAATTAGTTAGTATAATATAAGTAGTTTAGATAAATATATTAGTTTAGATACATAGTTAGAATTATTTTTTTTATTGTTTAGCTTAGATAGTTTTTCATTTTATTTCTTTTTCATAAAATAAAAAAAATAAAAAATAAACAATAGCTCTCGTTGTCTTAGGACAGATTACAAATGAGTTTTGCAGGTTTTCATTTAAATATGATTTGTAAATATTGTACATTTGTGAATAAGATTTATTTTGTTAGTAGTTAGATGTTTAAATTTAGTAGAGTTATTATAGTATTAGATAGTAGATTGTATATATAATAGTTTAGATTTGTTTATTAGTTTGTTTTAATTGTTATTTTTCATTTAGATTAGTTAATTTAGAGTAGTTTTCTTTTTGTTTTCTTAGGACTTAGATCGGATAAGGGAGCCTCTAAACCCGTCAGGGTGGGTTATCCCAAACGGCTTAGGTTATTTAGACAACCCCGGACCGGATCCACTCTCCTAGTTGACGGATGGTCAATTTCACCCGTCAACAGACTGGTGGGATACTTACTCTGAGAAAAGGGTCGTAGAGGAATATACAATATTTGTGTTGGCCCCTACATGGGATTCATTCCAGGACGCCATTAAAGAACAATACTACCTTGTTGGAAGCTACAAGGATCAATACACTAGATGGACCACCCTGCATCAAGAAGGGGACCAGACAGTACCGGATTTCACCAATATTTTCCATACCTTGTGCACTAAATTGGGTATCAAATACTCTAAGCATAATTTGGTGCTCAAATACTGCGGTTTTTTGCATATATACATTCAAATAGAGATGGAGTTTATGGGAATCGCCTCATTGGGAACGTCTTATAGATACGCTGTTAAGACCAAGCATAAATTTAAGAAGAAGACGCGAGAGTTTGGATTTGCAAACTCCTCACAGCTGAAGCAAGGAAAAGGCAAGCCCAACCCAAAAAACAAGGGACCGAGCCGATATTTCCTCTCTCGGGACAAGCATTTCAAGCCACAACACAAGAAGGGCAATGAAAAGATGAATAAGGACACGAAAAATGGTGTGAGTACCATAAAATCCCTTGGCACAAAACTGAAGAATGACGCTCCAAGCAATCACTCATGGTCGAGATGAAGGCTTTTGAGTCAGAGGCCGATTCTAATTATGAATCAAATCTCGAAGGAGGAAAGTGAATTATTGATGTTGAACCCAGTGCCACTGTCACTACCACCAAATTCTGGCCAAGCAAACCAGAAGAACTAGAGGAAGAGGAACACCTCTTTCACTCATAGATGTGGGTAAAGGGGGCTCTGCTTCATTTCATTGTCGATAGCGGCAGTCAAAAGAACCTGATTTTAGCAGAGATATTCAAGTGGATGGACCTGCCAATGACACCACACCCGCATCCCTACACCATTGGTTGGCTTCGCCAAGGAAGAGATCTTTGTGTCAGCCAACAATGTTTTCTTCCCTATGGCATCAAGCCTTTCAAAGATGAGGTATTGTGTGATATTTCTCCCCTTGAAGTTTGTGATGTTATTTTAGGACAAACATATTTGTGGAAGTGTCATGTTGTGTATGAGTCTAGACCCCTTAGTGTTATTATTACTTTGGGTAGACAATTGTATAGGATACGAGAGGTAGCACCGCCTACCGATATTTCTTTAATATCTGCTAAGAAATGTAGTAAGGTCATTTCATAGACCGAG
>JASDQU010752900.1:29505-43501 GCA_032191745.1 Picea mariana | reverse complement strand
AAAATGAAAGTTCTCAAAATCAAAATCTGAACTTACCAGGAGGTGCACTTGGCTGAGGCGAGTAGCCTGGTGTGTTTGGATCTGAGAAAATCTAAATTTTTCTCCTCCAAATTTGATCTACAGATTTCTGGATTGGTGCTTCTGGCTTTCTAGTGCCTCTGGTACTCTGGTACTTCTGGTACTTCTGGTACACTGGTTTTTTGGTACTTCTGGTACTTTGTGAAACTAAGGTCTCACTTTCTAGGATATCTAGCCATTGAAAAGGTGCGCTGAGAGTGCCAAAGTGATCCTTAGGGGAGGGCGCACTTTTCTAGATGGTTTTGGGGATGGAAAGCTTCACCATCAAAAAGCCCTAATTTTCATGTACGACAACAGTGACGTTTTTCACTCTTCTGAAAGATGCTTCCTTTAGCTTGGCTCTGATACCATGTTAATGTTTAAGCCACTATTATAGTTCTTTGCATTTCGTTAGATAACAATATCATAATACAAGATCACTAAGAAATACACAATCACAAGAGACATAACATTTATCCTGGAAAACCCTCTAGGGGAAGAAAACCCAGCAATTTTTTTTTATTATAGATAGCCAATACAAAGCCAAGAGATCTCTTAAACTAATGCATAAGATCCTCTCCCAGATATGCGCCACACTCTCTACTTCTTCTATTAACTGCAATTCTGAAACTTGTCTCACAAATGAGCAAGTGAGTTGTGTGTCTAAGTGAGGCACTAGCCTCCTTATTTATACAAGACTGGCATGTGTGAAATGTCTCTTCACTGGCAGGGCAGACTTCTCCAACTAGGTGGTTATAACCACCTTTATTATGTTTCGGGGCCTCTTTGATATATTCTGGGGCCGACTTCTTCTTTTGCCTTTTACAATTACAATATGACCAATCCGCAAAAGGGGATTTGGTCCTTTTAAAGTAGCCAACATGATCAATCCACAATGGGGATTGATCCAATGAATAATATATCAAATAATAATAATAATACACTTTGCAGTTACATTATTTCAACAAAACAGAGGTCATATGCAAAAGTTACAACCTCAAGAAGTTGAGGTACCAACTTACCCATAGGGGCCCACATGACTTTTGGTGTTTCACTTCCTAGGGTTAGGTTTTTGGATGTATAGGGTTTTGGAATTCATGAGTAATATCAAAAATGCCTCTAGAGATTCATTGTAATCATTTTTCTCAAATGGATGCATGTAGCAACCATATCTCTTCTCAGAGATAACTACCACCATTCGAGAAAGTGTTTCAATTCTACAATTTTACAATTTCATTATATTTAATTTATTCAATAGAAGATATTGTTCACTAGATATCTGTGTTATTCTTCATATCTCTATGTTTATTGTATTCAGTCCATTAATCAGTTCGTTCCGCTCCTAGATCCGAATCATAAGAACAAAAATCAAAATAAAACTATATTGCATTTTATTTAAATATTTTAAAATTAAACTAAACAAAACTAATTAAAATAAATAAAAAGAACCTAAATTATTAATGTTTTGTTTAAAACATTCTGAAACGAAACTTAAATAAACACTAATTAACTAACTAACTAATTAACACTAATTAAAATAAGATTTAATTAAATTTTATTCACAAACATTTAATGTTACACCACACATATAGATATATATGTATATGTATATGTATATGTATATATATACATATACATATACATATACATATACATATACATATATGTATATGTATATGTATATGTATGTATGTACATCATAATACTAAGAATAAAATTTCAGCAATTTTACAACTCCAGTAGCAATTCCAATCGTAATATCTTGTTCCTCTCAACCTGCTAACACAAGGAATGCATCCCCTCCATTGCTCTTAGTCCATTAGGTGGTACCGTTATTTTATCACGCCCCCCAACATAGGTTGTCTAGGGCTCTAAGATGTGGTTATGGAACTCTAGCTGCATTCTTATATTTTGTTTTCTTCAAAGTTGTCAAAAATTTCTGGGTATTCTTCCTGCATGTTTTATTCATGCTCTCATGTAGCATCTTCAAGACCATATCAAGTCCATTGAACCTTTTACTAGCCCTATGGATTTGTTCCTGAGCACTTTGACTTCCTGGTCTAGGATGCGTAATGGTTCCACTCGAAAATCCCCTTTGTATTCCACCTGGATCACAGTCCAATCAATTATGTGGTTAGGGTTAGGCACATATTTAATTAATAATGACACATGAAATACATTATGCACTCTCATGTATACAAACAATACAAGCATGTATGCAATCGACCCTATTTTTTTTAATATTTCAAAAGGTCCATGATATATTCTTGCCAACATTGGGAAACTTCCTAATCTTAGAAAAAATATTTTCTCCTTCACTTTTAAAAACACATGTTCACCCACTTTGAAATCCCTGAAAACTCTATTCTTGCCTGCCTAACTTTTTTGCCTATCCTGGGAAGCCTCTAAATTTTGTTTGATCTTTTCCATTTTCTCTTCCATTTCCTTCAACAAATATGGCCTAATAATTTCTCTGTTTACTAGATTATCCCAACTCACTGGCGTGTTACACTTTCTTCCATACAATCCTTCAAACAAACTCATTTTTAATGGGGCTTGATATCCATTATTGAAGCAAATTCAACTAAATGGATACAATCTTCCCACTTTGATGACTAGTCCATCACATACATTCTGAGCATGTCCTCAATTATTTTGTTATTCCTCTATGTTTTCCCATCTGACTTTGGGTGATACATTGTATTGAGATTTAATTTTGTCCCAAAACCTTTGAACAAACCCTTCCAAAAATTGGATGTAAACTTTAGATCTTTGTTTGAAACTATTTCCTTAGGCACTCCATGAAACCCGACATATTCTTTCATATATATTTCTACAATGCATGTTTCCTTGTGTGTAGTCTTCACAGAAATAAAATGTGTTGCCTTAGTTCATTTATCCACCACTACCATTATGGAATCATTCTACTTCATTATTCTGGGCAGCTTTGTAATAAAATCCACTGTGATTACTTCCCACTTCCATTATGAAATGGGAAATGGTTGTAGCAGGCATGTTGGAAGTCTATGCTCTATCTTCACCCTATGGAACTCTAGACATTTGGCAATGTAATTGGCCACTTCTATCTTCATTCTAGGCCAAAAATATTGGCTTCTTACAACTGCAATTGTATTCTGATATCATGGGTGCCCAACATATGGCACATTATGCATTTCCCTTAGCACTACATTTTTCAGCTCATTGTTATTCAACACATAAAATTTGTCTTTGTACATGAGAATTTTATCTTCTTTTAGCTCAAAATCTTTAAATTTCTATTGTAAATTTCCTTGTTGTAAAGTTTCTTTTATTTTTAGATAATGTTGATCTAGTTTGTTTCTACAATAATTTTATCTTTCAGAACTGTCTTGCACATGTTAATGGCTACAATATGTATCTCATGTACTCTTTTGTTGAGTGCATCAACCACTTTATTTTTCTTTCCTTTGATGTGCTTAATCTCAAAGTCATATTCACTCAAAAATTTGGGCCATCTAGTTTTCCTAACATTTAATGTTGGATGGAAAAACAAATGCTTCAAACCACAGTGGTCTCTACTTAGTTAAAATTTTCTCCCCATGAGGTAATGTCTCCACATTTTCAATGCATGGACAATTGTTGCTAATTCAAAGTCATGTGTGGCATAATTTCTCTCATGCTCTTTTAATTTTCTGGACTCATAACATACCACAATCTTTTTGTGTGAGGACTCCACTGAGCCCTTCCTTGCATGCATCAATGCACACCACAAAATATTCATATGGATATACAATATTCAAGATTGACGCACCTATCAAGATGTCTTTTAATTGTTGAAATCTCTCTTCACGTTTGGAATTCCATTCAAATTTCACTCCCTTCTTTTGCAAAGAAGTGATTGGGCTTGCAATCATTGAGAATCATTTTATGAATCTTTGGTAATAACCGATAATACCCATGAATGATCTTACCTCTGTGACATTTCTTGGCATTGACCATCCTCTAATGGCCTATATCTTCTTGATATCAACTATTATCCCTTCCGCGGAAATTATATTCCCCAAGTAGTGAATCTTGTTTTAATAAAAGATGTGCTTACATAGCTTAGCATACAATTTATGCTCTCTTAAAACTTTAAGCACCATTATTAAATGTTTATCATGTTCTTCCTATGACTTAGAGTAGATGAGTATATCATCTAGGAACACAATTACAAACTTGTCCAGGTGTAACTTGAACACTCCATTCACCGGCCACATAAAAATAGTTGGTGTATTTGATAGTCCAAATGGCACTACCGTGAATTCATAATGTTTGTATCTTGTTCTAAATGGTGTATTGATGATTTCTTCTTCCTTTATTCTCACTTGATGATAACCTGATCTCAATTCAACATTGGAAAAGATTCTTGCACCTTTCAGCTAATCAAATAAATCATCAATTCTTGGCAAAGGATATTTGTTCTTTATGGTGAACTTACTCAATTGTTAGAAATCAATAAAAAAACTTAAGTCTCTATATTTATTCTTCACAAAAATAACTGGCGCACCCCACAGTGACACACTTGGACATATATACCCCATCCTTAACAATTCTTCAAGCTACATCTACAACTCCTTTAATTTTTGTGTGCCCATTTTGTACGATATCTTGGACATTGGGGCAGCTCTTGGCACCAAATCAATAGAAAATTTAATGTCTCTATTTGGTGGTAGTCCAGGGATTTCCCCAAATACATCTTCAAAATCCCTCAATACAGGATAGTCCTCAATGCTTGCTAATTTATCATTAGTTTCCTCTTCCATATGGGCTGCAAAAAACTGACATCCCTTCCTCAAAACTCTTTTTCAACTGCATAGTTGAAATCTCTCTAACAACTACAGCTATGGGTATGCCTTGAACCTTTCCTTGCTTCCCTTCTTCAAGAAAATTTTTGCGGGCTATATATCACCCATGGGATAATTTTCCATGCTTTTTCCAAAAAATGATTCATCAATTTCCATTTTTCTAAAAGTGATTCACCCAAATTCTATAGAATAAAATTATTTTACCTTGAAAATAGCCCAAAGTATATATAAAATATACAAAATGCTTAGAAATTTGAATATTTTTACAAAAATGTCGCCAAAATTTTTATAGTTTGCATATTAAGGACTAGTAAGATTCACCAAGGTTTCTACATTCCGAGATAAATTTTCATCCTTAAAATTATCCATGTTCTTCATCAAGACATGTGATTGTCTTGTTGTAACAATCTAAGACAAAATGGCGTTTTTCCAACCAATCAATGTCAATTAGACAGTCATATGAACCCAAGGGTATGATGTTCACATCTACGTTTGTGTTGATTCCATTCATGTCTATTGCACAATCTTTAACTAGCTCATTGATTTTCCTTTTAGCACTTGTGGCTAACTGAACAGACCAAGGTTTCTTATGCTTACTCGTTTGCAAGTGAAATCTTTCAATAATGTTAGAGTTTATGAAACTATGGCTAGCTCCATAATCAATTAAAATTGTTATGGGTTGGTTATCAATCTTACATTCCACTTCAATCATGGGGGGTTGATGTTTTACTTGCTTGTTGTTCAAGGCTACATAAATCCTTGGCGTGTTTCTTCCCATGTCTTCCACTACTTCAACCTCTTGAATGTTGTGGAAAATCCTCATTCTTTGTCCTTTGTGAAGGCAGTCCTTATATAAGTTATTTCCCTAACATCCCCAATGTTGTACAGACTGTTGCCTTGGCCTTTTCCCAAATGAATCTACAATCTTGTGCTCATTTTGGGTTGAATGACCTTGTTTATTTGCTTGGGATTTATTTTTGAAAAAGGGTGGTGTTAGGTTATGAAAAAGGTATAAATATCTTCCTTTTCCCCACATTTCATGATATCATCTTGATTGTCTTTTCAGTTATTTAGAAGTAAATAGAATAGAAAATGAATAATATACCCTTTAGCGTTGATTGTTGGAGATTAGATTACATGGATTCTAAATATGATTGGAATTGTCTGGTTTTATTGCAGGATTGGTTAAATATTGTCGAACCCAAGATAGCAAGGGGAATCTTGAAGATGCGC
This sequence comes from Picea mariana, assembly GCA_032191745.1. Lineage (NCBI taxonomy): Eukaryota > Viridiplantae > Streptophyta > Pinopsida > Pinales > Pinaceae > Picea > Picea mariana. The sequence goes on along the minus strand of JASDQU010752900.1, from coordinate 37,385 downwards.
AAGCTATTGGAGATTGAATACTTTATGGTGCAAAGCAGTTTTAAAGATAATTGAGTTACTCATTGTAATAGTAAACCAATCCTGAGGATCTCTCGATTCTCAGGATAGCTTAATTTACCCAGATTATTGTAACATATAAGGGGTAAATAGATCTTGAAGAAAAGAGATATTTTGCACTCAAGAACAGAGAATATAGAATTACTATGCATTAGCAGTTTTTGTAGAAATGTTGTACCAGCTATGAAATTAATAGAAGCCTTGAGCAGTTTTTCCATTTTTATATACTGAGATTTTAATAATAGTGCTTCTAAGGACCAAGGGCCCAGTCTGAAGGAGCTACAATTAGATCTGTAATTGTATCAGCTCAATTTTTGTCTTGTGATTCAATTTTCTTTTATAGTAGTTAACAAACGCATAAGTGTGTTGATGGTTTCATGTCAATTTCAAGAAGTAGATATTCCCTGAAGTATTGAATGATTGTTGTTCCAATTTCCATTACTGAGATTCAATGCGTGAAGGTTCCTCATAAGCTCACAATTGTTGTTCCTTTCATAAGTTTACATTTGTTGTTCCTTTCATTAGTTTACATTTGTTGTTCCTTTCATTAGTTTACATTTGTTGTTCCTTTCCGATAGAATATAGTTGTTGTTCCTTTCAATAGAAATATAATTTTTGTCTCTTTTCGGTTAGATTACAGTCTCTGTTCCTTTCCATAGATAGAGTAATTCGCCCTTTTCTTTTTAGCAATTCTGATTCATAATGATAGCAATTCCTGCAAGTCTTTATCTAGATTCAATTATTGCTCTTAGAATGAATTCAATAGATTAGCTAGTTCCTTTCCTTTTGCATAGCTTTAGATTTCAATCCCTAGAATCTTTAATGAATGTTTGAGGAACTTGATTGTTGACAAACTCAGATCTATTTTCGCTACACGATTTTAGCCTCTATAAGCTATCTGCATAGACTTTGCTGATATTCTTTGAGATAAAAGATGAATCTTCAGATTGATAAATTAATGTTAAACTAAGGTTGTTTTTAGACATCTTTAGAGCTCAACATTTTGGCATCGTTGTCGGGGAAGAATGTCAAAGGTAGCATAGATTGTGTCTCTGGAGGATTAGGTATTGATGATGGAAGGTAAGAACCTATGCAAGCAATAAGTAAGATGCTTATACCAGCGCCTACCTCTGGTTGACGCATTAAGAGGTTACATAGATGTTTTTTTTCCTTTTTTCTTTTTTTCCTTTTTGTTGTGTGAAGTGTGTATGACTAAGAAGAAAGATCTTGAAAAACCAAAATCTCCACCAAAAATTACCAAACCCCAAGGCTCGGTGCTCCCTAGAAGAAGTACTTTCATAGACAACATCATCCAAAAAGCAGAATCTCAAGCCTCGGTTGGACCTAGAAAAGGATCCACCTGAATCCCTCAGGTGGCAGCTTCACCAACTGTAGCCCACGCCGAGATTCATGGAAAAACGGAAGGGACTGAGCTAAGCTTTTAGATCACATATATCCTACCCCTCAACCCTTTAAGAGAGGGAAACTCTTGTAACTTGGAGGAAGGAGAAGGAGAAACTAGTGGGATAACTAAGACAGACCCACCACCCAATCCTGAATCTCCTGCAAAAGAAGAAGGCATACCTGAAATTCTAGATAGAGGGAGTGCAATCAGATCCCCTAGAAGATTAGATAACCACTCAATTCAAATAAAATATCCGGATCAAGAAATCCCTAAAGATTTATGGCATATTTTCGATCAAATAGCACAACCAAATCCACCACGTCCCTAGACTTCCACTTTGGAATATCCGATAGCGGATCCAATTGCCAATGCCCCCATGAAGGCTATTCCCCTACAAAACCTGCCAACCTTTCATGGATTAATCTCAGAAGATCTGGATGCATTCTTATTTGAATTTGATGTCCTGTGTAGAGGATATGATTACACCTCTGAACCCCAAAAATTAAAATTTCCCCCCTCCACTTTGAAAGGAGCAACTCTACGTTGGTTCATGGGATTAGGGGGAGGAATTATAAACTCATGGGATGAAATGAAACAAGCCTTCTTGAAAAAATATCAGGATTATTGTAGAACCAGAGACTTAAAAGATGAAATCTTTCAAATTAATGCAAAAGAAAATGAATCATTAGAAGAATATGTAGAGAGATTTCAATATAATTTACAAAGATCACCCTATGGCACTCTACCAGGGGAAGTACTTAAGGCAACTTTTATTAAAGGTATGAAAGATGAATGGGTAGAAATGTTGAATTTAATGGGGAAAGGTGATATTTATCAAGAAACTTATGATGACATTGTCCTATTGTGCATCAGGTGCTCCAGAGGAAGTTCACAGACCAGATCAGGGATACATACCCCCTTCACCAGAAATAACAATATTACCAGCGGGGGTGTTACTCGAGCTAAAGTTGGTAATCTTTTAGAAAAATTTAAAAAAGACATTCTGAGCACTCTGACTACACAATTGGATGTGTTGCAGGCCAAACAAAAAAAAATAGAAGCAGAACAAACATTAGCCATATTTTTCCACAGGTGTAGAAGGAAACATGGCCCAAGGGATTGCCCTTTGGACGTGGTCCGAGTTTGCGCTATGTGCACCAAGGATCACGACACAAAACAATGCCCATCACTTCCTTGATTGAAAGCTATCTTTAGGGAAGCAGAGGAAGAAACAGAACCATTATATTCAATGGCTTAGCATCGTCAATGGCATAATCACCCCCCAAATACATTGCAGGTCCCTTTCTCTTCCTTCTTCGGGCAGTATAACCAGCAAGCTCCTGGTAGCACATGGCAGGGTCAGTCATTTACTAATCAAAACTGGCAACCCCAGCAATATCCACCTGCAAATCCCCCTTGGAAAAACTAGCCCATTGCAATCCCTACTTGGCAGAATCAACCAAATACAACTTCTACCTGGCCTAACTCACAATATCCCACCTCATCCTAGAAAAACTCCAATAACAACATTTACCCTTCACAGTGGCCCAACATGACTGCCCAAAACCCAAATTGGAATCAGAATTGGCAGCGCCCCATGGGGATAAACAATCAACCCATGGATATGGCCCCTCAAATTTAGCCTATGTTACAAGCCCCACTTCAGTTGTCCCAAAATCCGCAATCCCAATTGTTCCCTCAACTACCAGCCCAACCTCATCCAAATCCAAATAACAGACCAGCTCAACTTGTCTAGATTATGGAAAATGGAGAAGGAGAGATCATCTCAGTAGGGTGAAATGAACTATGATTAAGGTTGGGACGAATAATCTCCCCTGAAGAAAATGATGTTTTTCAAGAGCAGGAGAAACAACCAATAATAACACCTCCAACTGTGGAAATAAAAGAAGAAATCAAGCGGGGGGGAGACACAATCGAATCACAAGATCCTAATAAGGGTAAAACACCCTCCCCTTCATTCCCCGAAATATTGATGATAGCAAAACCGACCGTATATCCCAACTTCAACCTTGTAGGGGAACTCAAGAATTTCTATATCAATATTCCACTCCTGCAAGCTCTTCAGGACATCCCCATCTATGCAAAAACAATCAAAGAGCTACGTGGGAGAAAACCTGTCAGAAAAATTAAAAATCCATCATCAACAGTCTGTGTGGTAGGAGCCTTATCTGATTTAATTATAGGTAGACAAGAACCAGTTAAATATGCAGATCCGGGGAATCCCATAGTAATAGTTCAGATCCAGAGCTTCTCTTTTCCCAATACACTAGTTTATTTGGGAGCAACCATCAACATCCTGACTATGGAAACCTGTAATACCCTGGGTTTTAACTCCTTCGAACCCACAACAATAATGTTGTAGTTGGAAAACCAATTGGTAGTTCGACCAGTTGGCACATTACATGATATAGCCATCTATGTCGACTCTTGGGAATATCCAGCAGACTTCCTCATCATCAATCCAAAAGGTAGACTTGAAGGGCATCCATTGATACTAGGCAGGCCATGGCTTGCAACAGCAGATGTGTACATAGGATGTCGAATAGGAAATATGATAATCACTAGAGGGGGTATCACAAAGAACCTCATTTTATATCCTCCTGCTAAACCTAGTCCAACTTTCATATATCCACAATTACCACCACCACGATACCTAGAGAGGGATTTACCAGCCCCTCTTACACAGGAAGAATCCCTCAAACTTAAAAATCAGTTAGAGGATGATGTAATCAGTGGTTTTATCAATAATCTGACCACTATTAGCAACCCGACCTGCCAGATGCTCCAAGTTGTTCTAGACTGTGAAGCACAGGGGGACCTGCTGGAAGATTTGATGGAATAATAAATTCCAACTATGGTTGTTCATAACAGCAAACCCGTCGAGATCGCACCTGGGAGGCCTCTAAACATCAATGCCAATTTAGATGAACAACAACAACAAAAGTGAATTCATGTCCTCTCCAAATACCAGCAAGCTTTTGCATGGGAGTATTTTGATATGAAAGGTATTGATCCACGTCTCTGTACACACCAAATTTATGTTGAAAAAGAAGCCCGACCTATCCTCCAGCCACAAAGAAGATTAAATCCTCACCTCAGGGATATCGTTAAAGAAGAATTACAAAAACTGTTGGACGTAAATTTTTATATCCCACCTCAGATAGTCGATGGGTTTCCCCACTAGTGATCATCCCAAAGAAAAATGGGAAATGGTGCGTCTGTGTTGACTACAGGGAACTTAACAAAGCCACTCAAAAAGACCACTTCCATTTTCCTTTCATTGACCAGGTCCTAGATACTTTGGTAGGAAAGAAATTATTTTTTTTCCTAGATGGTTTTAGCCGGTACAATCAAATTCAGATTGCCCTAGAAGATCAAGATAAAACCACATTCACATGTCCCTAGGGAACTTTTGCATATAGAGTATTACCATTTGGACTTTGTAATGCTCCAACCACCTTTCAAAGGGCCATCTTGATCATATTCAGTGATCTGATCAGCGAAGGACTTGAAGTCTATATGGATGATTTCACTCCTTATGGCGACGACTTCGATCAAGCACTGAATAACCTGGAGAAAATACTAGAACGATGTATCGTGACCAGGTTATGTTTAAGCCATGAAAAGTGTCACGTGATGATGACAGAAGGTGTGGTACTAGGGCATTATATCTATGTAGATGGAATTAGGGTAGACCTAGAAAAGACAGAGGTAATCCTTAATCTACCCACACCACACACACAAACTGAGGTACATAGTTTCCTTGGCGCTTCAGGATACTATCGTAGGTTTATGGAAAATTTTGCAAAAACCGCTACACCTTTACATGCTTTGACTGGTAATGTAGAATTTCAGTGGTCTGACAAGTGTGATGTGGCATTTGCAGGACTCAAAAAGTTGATCTCAACAGCACTGGTGTTGAGGGGGCCAAATTGGAAAATACCATTCCACATCTCCACCGATGCATCAGATATTGCCATAGGCATTGTCCTTGGACAAGAGAAGGAGAAGAAACCTTACACAATTTATTTTATTAGCAAGAATCTTAATCTAGCTGAACTTAATTATACAGTAACAGAGAAAGAGTTTTTAGCTATTATACATGCCATCAATAAATTTCGTCATTATATAACAGGCTATCCGGTCATTCTGTATACTGATCATTCTACTATCAGATATCTGACTAATAAACCAATTACTAATGGATGGGTCACTCAATGGTTGTTATTATTGCAGAAATTTGATATAACCATCAAAGATCGACCCGGGAGAGAAAACCTTGTCGCAGACTTCCTATCCCGCATACCCAAAACAGATGACTCCTTAACAGTCGAAGACCGATTTCCAGATGAGCATCTATTTTTTGTTACTACAAAGCCACCTTGGTATGCTGACGTTGAAAATTACCTAGCAGGAGGAAGATTACCGAAACATCTTTCATTGAAAGCAAGAAAGTCGATCGTCCAACGTAGCGCAGGATTCGCCTGGATCAACGGATATCTCTTCCATACAAGAGTTGATCTCCAGATCCACAGATGCATATGAGATGACGAAATCTATGAAATATTAAAAGATGGACATGATGAGCCCTGTGGTGGGCACTTTGTAGACTGCAGGACAAGACACAAAATTCTGCATATGGGCTATTATTGGCCCTCAATATTCAGAGATGCGAAGAAATACGTCCAAACCTGCGATAGTTGTCAACGGATGGGAAAACCAAGTCAGGCTGATGAAATGTCTTTGAAAGCAAAAGTAGTCACGAAACCTTTGAGATATGGGCACTAGACTTTGTTGGCCCCTTCAACCCAAAGTCAAATCAGAAGGCCTATATTCTAGTCGCAACAGACTACATGACTAAATGGGTAGAGGCAGAAGCCTTGCCAAATGCAACAGAAGAAGTAGTCATCAAATTTCTTTTCAAATTATTCGTATGCTATGGACTACCAAGAGAGGTAATTATTGATGGGGGGTCACAATTTACAGCTCATAGAATCACCACCACCCTGGATAATTATCATATCAAACACAGAATTACTTCTCCGTATCATCCACAAGCAAATGGGCAAGTGGAAAGCACCAACAAAGTCCTGGAGGCAATCCTGACAAAGACTGTCTCAACAAATAGATAAAATTGGGCTTCTGAGCTCCCAAACGCCTTATGGGCTTACTGCACAACATGGCGTAATACCACTGGCTACTCTCCTTAACATTTAGTCTATGGAAAAGAACCCATCTTCCCAATTGAGTTTGCAATCAAGACTTTAAGGATGGTCCAGGAAATCAGACTGGATCTTACAAAAGCACATAAACAATGCCTTCAACAACTCAATGAATTGGATGAAGCACGCCTGTCTGTTGTAGAGTGCACAACCATTATTTAGCAATAGAGATCGAACTGGCACGATAAGCATATAAATAAAAAACTATTTAAAAAAGGAGATTGGGCGCTCCTCTATGATTCCAGATTTCAGGATTTTCTGGGAAAATTACAGACACGATGGCTAGGACCATACGAAATCAGTGAAGTCAATGATAATGGCACAGTTACGTTAAGCACCATCGATGGGTCCAGATCTCCATTTCGAGTCAATGGACACTGGCTACGACTCTATCATCGGCCTCCCTCAAAAGAATCTTTCTACCAGGAGGTAAGTAAAGACCCTACCATTCAAATTTTGATTGGCTGGGAAGGTAATCCAGCCACCCCAACTCCATAAATATTGAAATCTGCTGACACTGTATATACTGTATATAATTTTTTTTAGTTTTTTTATTTTTGACAGTCATTCCAGAAAATCAAAACTAGGGAGGATAACCATGATGAACTCAATTAGCACCCTTTTCTGTTCTGAACTCTCTCTTTGTCTCATTACCCATACCCTGTTTTCTGCAGAGAAATGAATATGTCATGATTTAGTGGCGGCAATTGGGAAACTATAATGAAATTTATAACATTAACAAACCATCCATTACTTAATTTTGAAATAAAACAATTCATAAATGAACTTAGTTGATGAGGAATCAACCTTGAATTCAAGAAAAATACATACCAGGTTTCTACAAATTCAAATGGTTTGAACAGAGCAATTGTTGTTCCTTTTGCGCACCTGTTGTTCCTTTGAATGGAACAATTATTGTTCCTTTTGTGCACCTGTTGTTCCTTTGAATGAAACAATTGTTGTTCCTTTTGTGCGCTTGTTTTTCCGTTGAACGGAACAATTGTTGTTCCTTTTGCGCGCCTGCTATTCCTTTGAACGGAACAATTTTTGTTCCTTCTGTGCGCTTGATGTTCCTTTTGCACGCTTGTTGTTCCTTTGAATGGAAAAATTGTTGTTCCTTTTGCGCGCCTGTTGTTCCTTTGAACAAAACAATTGATATTATTTTTTGTATACCT